>CANSGD010000321.1:0-201296 GCA_947645195.1 Patellifolia procumbens
ATTTTTATTTTATTAATTAATTTACTTTTGTATTTTAATTAATAAAATATTAGTTTTATGAGTTTTTAAGCACTAGTTCTTAATTGGGTTTGTCACTTAGTAAAGGTTTTTCAAGTTTTATGATTTAAAAAGATTTTTAGGTGTTTTAAGCTAAAAATCAGATTTATTATTATTAATTAAAAAGCTAATTTTTATTTATGCGTAGCCTTGAATTGTTTGTTGTTAAGTACTAATTATTAGTACTTCTTTTTGATAGGTTCAAGCATTTTAAAAGCAATTGATGCTTTTGTTTTGGTGATTCCATTGTCGTAACAGGTACATTTTATTGACCTTTGACCTTAGTGGTTTATAAGGTTTTTTGTTGGGCATGAGAAGCGGGGAGAGGTTTTTGCCTTAAGATTTTTTGAAAGGGGTTTTTTTGTGAGCATAAAAAGGAGACTAGGGATGTAACTTTTGAGTTATTCCCGTCTTTTGGTTATGTTATTGATGTTTATTGCTTTTTAGCTGATTAAAGTTTAATTATGTTATTCTTAAGCTGTGGCTTGTATGAGTACCTTTATTGAGCAGATCTCATGACTAGTTTATTTTATTGAGCAACGTCTCATGAATAGTTTAAGTTATTGAGCAAGGTTTCACTAGTAGTTAAAGTTATTGGGAAAGGTCCACAAATAGTTACCATTTGAGCAAGGACTCAATTGGTTGGATCATGGATCCTTAAGAAAGAAGAAAGGACTCAAAGACTCATTTAAGTAAGGAGTTGTTTAAGAGATCGAAAGAATAAGAATTAAAGGTTGTTTGTAGTACTTGTTATTATCCTTATTAAAGAAAGATAAGAGTAATTTATATGCTTATTTGTTTTGTCATGTGTGTTCTTCCTTATCGAACTTTGGCAGTAAAAACTCTTGGGTAGGATCCCCCGTAGTGTTAACATAAAGGGGAGTTAGTGTGTAACTATACTCCTGGTATTGGCATACTTGACAGACGCTATTGATTTTATTTTATCAAGAAAGCTTTATGAAATTCCAAGTTATGAAGAAGATTTTCAGTGGACATAGGTGTCACTCTTAGTGTCTCTGTAGGATGTTGAGTCCAGGGGCTCATTCATTTCTCTCTTTTATTTCCCAACTAGCGTGCCTTTTCAAATTCAAGTTATATAAAGTTCATGGAACTTTTACTACACTAGTGAAGGTGTGGAATCTCTTTTACAACAAACAGTACGCCCGGTATTAATCCATGTCCAGGACGGTCCCGTTCATTGCCAATATATATTAAAGAATGAATTTAGTTAGTTCGGTCTTTTTTGTGCATTTAGAATCATGAGAAGAGCAGCGATCTATTTGAGGTTGGATATATTATTATTTATTGTATTAGTTTAGTAGTCTTATCTTCTCAGTGTTACTGATATATGTGTTATGTTGGTTTGGTTATTGTTTTACCTCAGTAACCCTGTGGCGATTCATTCATGAATGTGTTTGTGAATGGCGGTTGATTTTAGGGGTTAATTTCAGGTGCAGGTGTTACTGTGCATGAGGATAATGAGCATGAAGATGGGAATCTTAGTGTATACGCACTTATTCCAATAAAGTTAGTTTGGTTTATGTTTGTTTAAATAAGGGACTATTATGGGGTAGTTCTTGAGTCGATAACTCATTTATTGAATTTTATATTTTGATTTTATTAAAGTATTTCAAGTTATATTTTAAAAGACTTCCGTTGTATTCTCTGTTTAGCCTTACGTATTATCATGCGTGGACCATAACATCTCTACAGTTTCTCTATTTTATAGAGGTTTTATAAATGGAGGGATTGTGGGGGTTATATTCACACTAATGGTGTTTGGTTTTTGAAAGCTAAAAAGCATGTAACGCAAACTTCTTATCTGTTTTATACATTTATTGGATTTTAGAAAAGATGAAAAACCAATCTAACTTCTTATATCTAAACTTACTGTATTTTGTTTTATTAGTATTGATCAATATAACTTATTGAAATAGTTGAGTTTAATAAAGAATTTTATTTTAAGTAACTGTTTATGACATTACATTGAAAATTATTTCTATAATAAAATCTCCAATATGCTAATGAGAGTATCAATTACGTGTAGTTTGATTAGACAAAAGATTTCATGCTTAATTTATATTAGGCAAAGAATTTAAATAGCTTGCAATATGACATGACATATGTTTGCCCTTTTCTGCTCGTTGACATGCGGCCTTTTTTATGGGTTAACGACTTGTGAAGCTTGTGTATTGTTTTATTAGTTAGATAGATAGATAGATAGAATATTGATTGCACATTTTCGGTATATAACTTGAATGCAATAGTTTATGTTTAAAGCTGGTAGTATTTACTGGGCCTCCGCTTTTCTTTACATTAAAGAAAGTTCCATTCGATTAGTTAGCTAGTAGTCGTCTTTTACTTAGCTTCCAACCAAGAAAACGGATGCGCGTTGGCCCTGTTTGGAAAGCTTTCGCATCTCAATCAACCCCTTACTTGTTCCCAAAAATTCCCATGTCTAATTAGAAAGAAGTCGAAGAGAAAGAAGCCGATCCCAAGAGATGGGGAAAAAGGGTTAGTCGAGTTATTTGTATCCTTCATTGGTGTCTTTCACCTCCGAAAGTGTTTTTTGGGACTTTGAAAAAGCATATTAATTCCTAATCATTTGCGGAAAGACATATATATACGATTCTTTGTGAGTGTTATTTATATTATTACCATAAAAATGTATGATCGTATTGTTGAAGTTTGGGATAATCGATTATGTTAGTTAGCATAAAATTATGGATTCTGATATTGTCAATCGATCTAGAAAAATTAAGCTGGGAAGTTTATTTGATTCCTTGCAAGAATGTATAATCTTGATATGATCCACTTTATTCCCCTATCAATATGATAACCTAAATTATGATGGTAGGCATAAAATTATTGATTATCTTACTTCTTCTGAAAGCTTTCTTTCTTGATTGGTCAATAACCCGAGATTTTTATTTCGTTTATGTCACCGACCCTAAAGTATTCAAGAAAAAAAGACAATATTGTATTCAAAAAGATAATATAAATATGGAAAAATGATAAATACATCCATCGGATTGTATATAAGAGTATAAAAAAGGAAATTCAAATAAAGTTTAAACATTATTAACACCTATTAACACGTGATTTTAGCATAGAGCGGTTCTCTTCATCTAATTCTAACTGACCGAGCCGAATTTATTGGGGCTGAGCAGGGCTGTTCTGGTAGCCAACCAGATACAGTAAGTGACATTTATTACCGCAATGGAAACTGGCCAAACCAATGACTGCACTTATTGAGCTCGACGCCTGAACTGAACTCAAGCACTTATAGAAAACTTGACGGCGAACAATCGAGGCGAGCTGAATTGAAATAAATATATAAATAATTATTAAATAATAATTATTATGAATAATGTAATTATACTTCTAAGTAATAATAATTGATAATTTAAAATTTAAAATAATAATTAATGAATAATGATAATCTTATTTTTGATGTTATAAAATGATAGTTATAAATAAATAATATTAATAATGATAAATTAATTTTATAAATAATACTTACTAATAATAATAAGTAATTACTATTATGGTATTAATATATTAATACTTGATGATGATAGTATAATAACGATAATGTCTAGGAAGTAAATTAATATTACTATTAGAATAATAACTAGCTTAAAAACATAGATTAATTTGTACGGTGGGTTGTTTAATATTCATAAGCCAAACTCCTGGCTTGTAATCAACTTTTGATATTCAGCGTGACGATGTTGTACCTTAAATAGTACTCCAATATTATTAGCAAATTTGTAATGTTTTAATATTTTCTAGTTTTTTTGACTTATTTGTATGATGAAGTGATATTTAATCAATAAAATAAATATGGTTGCACATTAGAATCTTGTATTGAAATTAAATATGGTTTAGCCACACCGGTCCAAGTATCTTCAACATAGAATAATATTAATAAAAAATAATAAGTAGAGGTATAATGATAAAATAATATATACTTCCTCCGTTTTTAGAATAAGTGATACAAATTCATTTTTAAGTAGTTTGAGGCAAAAGATTGTAAGTGGGTTTAGGGGGTTTTAATTGTTGGTATTATTTCTGTGGTCCCAACCTTCCAAAGGGGTTAATTAAGTTTGTGAATTGGTGGGTCGCCCTTTTAGCCTGCTTTTTTTGGTATCGGATTTTATTTTGGAAAAAGTTTCCCTCCAAAATGCCATTTCATTTCTTCCCCCTATTTTCCCCAAAAACCAGCCCAATTATTGCCCTATACAAGAGCCCAATCCATTGCAATTGGAGCAATTGAGAATCTGTTAAGGCTTACAACGACCTAGAATGAAGCACGAAAAAAAACATTGTCAACAAGCAGCAGTAGCATACACCAGTTAAATAAAACCCCCAAATCAAACCCAAAAAATCCAACAATCCAAAAACCCGAGTATTCAAAATCTAAAAACAGCCAATTGTAATTACAAAAAATGGGGAAGTACTTGATGACTTCTTCCATGAGATGGTTGATGAAGAATACTAGGAATCCTACTATGCACAGCTTCAAAATGAGATGGAGCCAAGCTTTAAGGCCTCGATCTCCTCCTGAAACACAAACGAGAGGCAAAGTTAGGGAAAAAGACCAAATCTGCCAGATGATAAAGAAGGCAAGCAATAGATGAGCTTTTAGCAATGGAGGGTAATAACCAATTACCATTTGGTACCATATCCAAAAATAGCAATCAAGTATGGTGTTTCCAGGGTCCAATGGACAGAATGTGGAGGAGAGTATGTGCCAAAGAGTAGGAGTGAACACTTTGATGTCAGGATCCAAAAAAAGGGAAGAGTTGGAGTAAACCAACTGAATACAGTGAAGAGTTCCTAGCCGTCAGTCCCCACATACGCACCTCTCTGAGGACATCTGTAAGATGCTTAACAGGGGCATTGAGAATCAGCCCCTCAGATTTCCACACTCCTCAAAAGGAGCAAACTAAGAAGTCATACAAGCAAAAATCATCCTAGTCTATTTGATGCCATAAGTTGGCTAGGATGAAATGGGTGTTATCCCACTATTGTTGCCAGGAAGTCAAACACAGCCAGCCAATTTCATGAGCTTACAAAACATTATCCACATAGATGAAAAATGGTTTTATCTAAGTCCTGAAACTAGAAAATTCTCTTGCTACCAAAGGAAGATGATCATAGGTGCTGCCAATCTAAAAGGTTTAAGATTAAGGCAATGTTCATGGCAGCCACTTCAGATCCCATTTTTTTGATGGTGAAGGACAAGTCATTCATGATGGGAAATTTGGAATTTTCCCTTTTGTGGGTAGGGTACCAGCCAAGAAAAGAAGCAAAAACAGAGGAAGGCACAATTAAAACCAAAAGTAGTTGAAAGAATCACTCAAAAGGTCATCAGGGACATGATAATTCAGCATGTCGTCCATTCAATCATGAGTAAATGGCCTGAAGGAATGTCTAAAGACATTTACATTCAGCAAGATAATCTAGGCCACACATCCAACCTGATGATGAGGAATTCAAGCAGCAGCAACACAAAATGGATTCAACATCCAACTCATTAGCAACCACCTCAATCCCCTGATTTAAATGTTTTAGATTTAGGGTTTTTAGGGCAAACTTTGATGTATCAAACTTTTCAAAAAAAATATTGATGAGCTTATTGTAAGTGTGAAAGATGCTTATGAAAGATTTGATCCAAATGTTATGAAGTACATGGCTACAATTACAATATGTGATGGTTGAGATTTTAAAAGTAAGGGGGGCAACAACTACAAAAGCCCACATCATGGAAAAAGAAGATTAGAAAGATTGGGACTTCTCCCCAAATCTGTTTTAGTTGATCAATCCTCGGTGATGAAAGTGTCAAATACTTAAATGAGCATCTACCACCAAATGAAGAAGAAATGATCTTTTTTGACAATGAGTCAAGTATGACAAATATAGAAGGTGTTGTTGAAGATTGAAAGACGAATTTTCAATGCAAAGAAAGAGACAAGAGTTTTGGAGAAGAAGCTATCAGACAGAATAGAAAATGCAAATACAGCAGTCATTTTTGGAAGGAAAAAACAGAGTTACAAAAAACAAAGGAAAATGTAAGTAAGCAAACTTTTGGGTTAAAAATAGTCTTCTTTTTGGTATAGTTAACTGCAGCCCAAACCTGGGATAGCTAGGGGAAACTGTTGAGGTTTAAATGACATGTATAGTTTTGAAACTAGGTTTGTATATGCAGTTGCAAAGAAATTATGACTACCAATTGAATGTTATGTTAAATTATGATGAAATGTGTTGTAAGTTTATGAAGTTTGGTTGATTTATTTAGGTTTAGGGGATTAGTAGAGTCAGAGAAAGAAGAACCACATTATGCATCATACAAACATCATTTGACCTTTTAATCACGTATTGCATATTAACTCATGAAGTTAAGTCAATGTTACCTCAAGGCACACAATGTGCCGAGCAATTCATTGACTTACTTCGAGTTAGATCGTGGTCCCTTCATCATTTGGATAATTGAGTGACATTTACATAAAGGGACTCTTTATTCTTCAGCAAACTAGGACTCACATGTCTGGTCTACCTTAATGAGGACAGCCAACATTAGTCCAGAAATCATCCATGATTCATTTACAAAATTCATCGTTCATCAAATTGGGCATCAACCACTTATTCTAAGTCATTGTGACCAGAAAACATTAAGGCCAGCACTAGGGTTAAAGTTCAAAACAAACAAATACCAATGAGTCAATTAACAGGGACTCATAAATCAATCCAGCATAATGCATCAACCAATGTCAACAGCACCAGCACAAGGGTTCCAATGTAAAACCATCGTAAATCAACAAGCAAGTAACAGGGACTCATAAACCAATCCAAGATAATGTATGAACCAATATCAACAGCAACAGCACCACTAAAGGACTGAAATAAAAAAAAATAAATGCATGAAGATACAGACCTCCCTTCCTCTTTTTAGCAGAGGAAGTACCAACAAGTTTAATATCCTTAGCAAATAAGGATCTGAGGTGGGGCTTCCTCCACCCAGAAGAGGTGCCACCACCACAGATCCACCAGCACCAGATCCACCACGCTCGAGCCACCAACAGAAACAGAAGGACCACCAGAAGAAGGAATAGCACATAATTTACCAGAGGGATCAAAGCAAACCATCATGCCACTTTTTTTGCATTCTCTTTGCATAATCATAGAAATCTTCAGGTTCGGGAGCACGGGGCACATATTATCTCACTCGCAGATCTAGGGTTTTTGAACCCCGAAATCTGTTGCCACTCTCAAACACATCATATCCTCATCCTTCCCCTCTTCTTTCATCATATCAACCTCCTTTCCCTTTCCCTTAATTTCCTCTTTTTCCTCTTCCTTCACGAGTTCCTCGGAGTCACTTGAAATCTCAGTGAAATTCCAAGTGCCAAACTCAGAATCAGAACTGAAATTTTCTTCATCATCCAAACAACCGGAGTGTTGTTTTTTGGGCTTCCAAATCCCTAAAGCACGACATCCACGAGGACCCTTAACCTTCTCTGCATCCCCACTCTCGTATAAACGCCTGGCCATGGAGATCCATGGTCGCACGACTGAATAACGAGCATAGATAAACAAAACTTCATTGTCATCCTAGATCTGAAATGTGCATCAACAAGTGGATTCAGAATCTGGGACATCCGACACATTTTACGAGTAGAGTGCAGATCCGGTTTCTTGAAGATTGAGTGTAAAACAGAGGAAAAATAAGATGGAGAAGGAGACAGAGAGAAATATGGAGTGAAGGAGGGAGATGAAGTGAAGAGAAGAGAGAGAATGATGGACGAAGGAGGAGGGAGGGAAGAAGGAAAAAAAACGAGGAAAGGATCAAAGCAAATGATGAACAAAACCTAGAATCTGATGGGTTGTTCTTGATCAGTTAATATTCATAAATAAGGGGATTTGGGATGATAGGTTTTTTGGTGGGAGTCATTAATGGGGTGGGTAGGTTTAGTATGGATTAATTAGTTTTGTTAAATGATGTTAAAGTATAGTTATGATGTTAAATGAGGTATTTTAGTAAATTCAAAAGCAAAAGTTTACCATATAAAAAAACTTTACAAAGTGTATGCTTATTCAAAAGCACTAGTTTATAATATTGTACCACTTATTCTAAAACGGAGGAAGTATATAAAAAAATAATAACAAGTAAAATAAATTAGGCAAATAATAATAATATTAAACAAAATGGTTAAATAAGGAATGGAGCTGAGCCAGGCGAACTTACCAGGCCTATTTAGATTTACGAAAACAACTGGTGACCAGAACTGGGCCGAACTAAACTGATTAGAGAACTGAACTGAACTGAACTAAACTGAACTGGCCCAGGCCGACGGTTAGAGCTGAACTGAACTGAATTGAATTGGGCAACTGAATTGGGTGAATTAGAATTGAATTTAATAAATATATAAATAATATTTAACAATAATATGAATATTAAATAATAATTATAATGATAGTAATTACTAATAATATTAGTAATGAATAATAATAATAAATAATTATTAATGAATAATAATAATTGTTTTGGATCTTTTTTAAATGATAATTATAAATAAATAATATTAATAATCATAAATTATTAATAATAATAGTGTGATTATAAAGATAATTAATAACAATTATTTTATAGTCTTTTTGTATTAATATTAATACCTGATAGTGATTATATAATAACAATAATATCAAAATTAAATTAATATTACTATTTTAATAATTAGATTTAATTATATATTAATATTTAATAATAAAATAATAATTGGGTCGGACCATGCAAAAATTATAAACCATTTTGACGTGATTTATGGGATTATGGGCTGAAAACGCGAGTTTATTTGTGCTTTTAACATCTTAATGTTATAAAAATAAATAAATAATAATAATAGATATAATAATAATAATAATACTTATAATAATACTTAATAATAATGATAATGATAATTACATCATAATATACAGATTATAATAATACTACTTAATAATAATGATAATAAATAGAAATAATAATAATAATAATAATAATATAATAATAATAATAAGAGTAATTAGTAAAATATATTGGACCAACATAATAATATTTAACAAAATGGTTATAAATGAATGGAGCTGAACTGAACTGAGCTGAACTTAACTGAACTGAACTGAATTGAACTGACTGAACTGATTAGAGCTGAACTGAACTAAACTGATTAGAGCTAAGCTGAACTGAACTGGACGATATTAAGCTGAAATGAACAGGCCTTTGGGGCTGAACTGAATTGAACTAAACTTATTAGAGCTGAACTGAACTAAACTGAATTTATTAGATCTGAACTGAAGTGAATTGAACTTATTGGAGCTGACTGAACTGAACTGAACTTATTAGAGCTGAACTGACTGAACTTATTAGAGCTGAGCTAAACTGGGCGAACTGAAATGAACGAACAGGCCCATAATTTCCCAACTTATTGTCATTTAAGAATGTATATAATTAAGGGTTGTATATATCATTACCCTATTAATATTATATCAAAGATAACACAAAGAATCTACCACGTGTTTTATTAACGGTGGCGAGCTA
Source organism: Patellifolia procumbens (assembly GCA_947645195.1). Classification (NCBI taxonomy): domain Eukaryota; kingdom Viridiplantae; phylum Streptophyta; class Magnoliopsida; order Caryophyllales; family Amaranthaceae; genus Patellifolia; species Patellifolia procumbens. Next base: position 9,641 of record CANSGD010000321.1, read on the forward strand.
TTGTTAATCAATTTTGTAGCTAAAAATTCGGATAATATAACTAATATTTCAAAGAATATTTTAACTTGTTGTATTAATTAGAAAATTCAGTTTAAATTGTAACTTAAAAATTGAAAAATATATGCAATGACTTCTAAGATGTCTAAACCGAATTTTGCAATATGAAAAATCACTTTAAAATTCTAAAAATATATATTCGAATTTCATTCTCATTTTCAATCTAAAATGTACAAAATTACATTATTGTCTTCCAAATTAGCTAAACACGTTATGACACAAAATGGCTATGGTATTAACACGTGATATTATTAAAATGTGAATGAGATATATGGCCAATTTTTATCAATTTGTATAGATAGATATAGATTCACAATGTTTTCTATATTACCTCCAATTTTGACCAAGTTTAGTCCACTCACATCTACAATTTTACTACAAAGAAGCTCATTAAGTCCCCCCAACAAACTTCCTAGTAGTATTACACACGTTGCAGGTTGCACAAGTTTTTGATCTTCATTCTAATAGCATTAGCTATTTGTATGTTACCTGGGAATCTGGGATAGATCAGGATCGTTGTTTAAGGGAAAGAATCTTCTAATTTTTTCTATACCATTTTTAAATAATCGCATTTAGATGTGAAATCAAGACATAGTACAAAATGGTTCGATACTTTTAACCTTTGTGGTAGGTTTAGAAGCATATTATGTTGAAATTTCATAGTAGACCAATGCTTAACTTTATAATTTGACTAACTAAACAAACCGAAAATCCCAAATTTTCAAAGGACAACAAATCAAAGCACTATATAAAGACACAAGAAGATTGCACTTATATCCCTATAAATACTAAACCCATACGCCATACCCTTTAAATTCTTCAACTACCCCACACCCAACTCCCTCTTTGTTTTCTCAGTCAAAATGAAGCTATTCCTTCTTATTTTGTTTACCATTCTACCACAAGTCTTGTCAAATCCCATGCTCAAGATAACCAAACACAGTTTTTAGACGTGCACAACACGGTCCGTGCACAAGTCGGGGTGGCTCCACTTACTTGGAACAACACCTTAGCGTTATACGCCCAACAGTTCGCGGATAAAGTGAAGCAAACGTGTGATAACACGGAGGAGTCAAGCGGACCCTACGGCGAGAACACGGCATCGGGATATGGGGCGTTTACGATTGTTGATGCGGTGAACCAGTGGGTGGAGGAGAAACCAAACTATGATCATCATTTGAATGTTTGTAAAAATGGAACGGAGTGTAAGCATTATAAACAAGTGGTTTGGAGGGAGAGTTTATATATTGGTTGTGCTAATATACTTTGTGGGGCTGGTTGGCCTTTTGTGGTTTGTGAATATTATCCTCCTGGTAATGTTCACGGTAAATGGCCTTATTAACGGGCTATATATATATATATATATATATATATAGTTATGGATGTGATGGTAGTCACTAATTAGTGGGGGTACCTAATATTATCGAGGAAAAGGGTATCCGTCTACACTCTTAACAAACTTGCGACTACTATATTAGTGGATTGTATTGTGGTTTATATTATCTTCTTATGGGTTTTTCATTCGATAATTTAATGATGAGATTCAATAATATTGGTTTTTGAGATGATTGATTAGGTCTATTTTTATATGGATTCAATTACCGCCTTGCAAGTAATTCATTAATGTCTATTGTGTTAGATGTAGACATGTAGTGTGAATGTTCATGACACTTGTTGGATATAAATCAATTATTATTGTGAGTTCATATAAATTAGATTTTGTCCGTGCTAAATGTCTGTATATAAAGAAATGTACAATAGTATAACAGGGGTACCAATATAAAAGAGTAATAGTATATTAAAAATATATAAATATTGTAAAGGAATAAATTCAAATTTAATCTAAATGTCTAACAAATAGAAGTATGTATCTTCACATCAATTATAAAGCTAAGGAATTTTTTGGCGGTTTATTGAAGATTCTCGGTGAATATACATTTGAGATTGAATATAGGGATTTGTAGCTTGAGCTTAAATTTATTTAACAGTGTGTTTGGTAGAAAAGAATTGGATAGAAAGGAAAGGAAGGGAAAGGAAAAATAGAGATTTTTCCTTGTTTGGTAAAATTAATTACAAGAAAATTGATTGGAAAGGAAAGGAAGTGAAAGGAAAGAAAACCTTAAAATTCTCCCCTTTCCTTTCCTACCAAAATTGGAGGTATTTGGGAGGAAAGAGATAAATGATAAAAATAATTTTTATTTCCCAAAATTTCTTCCCTGCCTGCAACTAGTAAATACGTTCAATTCAACCTCTTTGTGCTCTTTGTTGCAGCCAATTGGAATTTGTAGTTTCTTTATATTACTACTAGCCATATATGCACCCGATGCGTGCCTCGCGCGAAATTTTAATTTGTAAATTTGGGATAAAGTACAATGTAATTTTTCCAGTGAAGTTTATACATATTTTCATACTTTTAAAAATAATTGTTAAGTTTAGTTATTTTTTAGAGGGTGCAATTGTACGAAGGTTATGCAATAGTTTCAAGCTCAACCCTTAATTTTTGTAGATTTCATCTTGTCCATTAAATATAATTGACTTCTAAAAATTTGACTATTTTTTAATGAAAAATTTAGACTAATTGTCATGATGAGCCTACAATAATGAAGGGTTTAGATTTAAATAGTTATAGTGGCTACAGTTGTAGAATCATCCGGACATGAAATGTTTTATGGAAATAAAAGTATGATTTGTGATACTAAGAATGGTTTATACGATGTTTACACAATGACTCTGATATGATTTATGAAAAGAAAGTAAAAGATATGAAACATGATAAAAGAAAGTGAAAGACAGTTTTGGCAGTATTATGCTCTGTTGGTCGTGCACGTACCGTTTAGGTTATATAGCGGAAACACCACCTTATGTGCAGGGATAACTATCCCTTTTGGCTTCGTATTATGCTTGGCTTTATGCCACGTTATGTGTAGGGATAATATACCTGATGGTTAATGCCTCATGATGACGACGATGATGTATGATAGATTAGCCACTTTCTATGTAGGGATAATATCCCTGGTGGCACTGCGTTATAGGAGACGTCCCTTCTGATATACTAATTGTAATCTCAAAGAGTTTGAATGGTGAAATAATTTAAATACATAAAAAGAGTAACAATTATTAGGGGAGTAGATTATCAATAGTGATTTTAAAAACAAAACGCCAAAAAAGACAAAAATATCTTACAAAAGATTAATGGAAGATGTCATTAGCATCATCACTCATGAGTAAAAAAAGAAGATACATCATCCTTATCCCTCGACCACTTTTTCACTCATCTTAAAATACTTTATTATGTTTCATGATCAATTTGATCAAATGCCCCTTCACTCATGAGCAATCAATTACCCATGCATGTGCAAATATAAAAAAAAATAAAGTATATAAAAAATAGCAAAATGGGTTTCTATTTATAGATCTCAAGAAAATATAACCATTGATTTTTTTAACATGTTTTTACTTTGTAGATTTTTAGATATTACAATTTGAAGTTTTAAACATTTTTTGTAAAAAATCTGATTGCTAAGTTTGGAAATAAAACTTAATTACTTAATAACTTCTTTGATTATTTTCTTTGTTTTTTCTTTTCTTACTTTTGGTGTCCACCCTTCCTCTCTTCCCTTATAGTATAGAGATCTTATAAGAATTACTCCATTTGGAATATTTATTTGCAAAATCGTCTGAATGCTTGCTTGGTAATGCTATTTCACATGCTTGCTTCAAATTTTGACATATCTTCTTTTTTGTTTGCTTGAAATTGCTTGATGTAAGTTATAATTATGATTCGATCTATTATGAAATCCCAAAATTGCCTACGCTATAGACCCTAGTTAACTGTCCATCTGTAATTCAACATACATTTCCTACCCATATGGCCATATGTCCTCAAAATTTATACAACATCTATAAAAGCTTCCACTTAGAGTAGTCTAGCATGGTAAATGTAGTTGCGCAACTCTCAAGTGGCATACAATCTACATGGTCAAAACAAATGGAGTCTTTATGTGCAAGTATTGTGAATAATTGGCTAACCTATTTAGGTTTGTCTGGCACTGTTATATATATAGAGTTATGAAAGTCTATCTTTACAAGCCTACTAAGAGTCTAATTACCAAATTACCCTAATACACCCCCTCAATCTTTACGGGGGAGGAATCACAGATAGATTGGAACGATGTTTACAAAACAACTCAGAGGAAAGCCCTTAGTAAAAATATCAGCAACATGTAACTATGTCGGAACGTGCTTGACCTGAAGTCCACTTTAGCAACCATCTCACGAACAAAATGATAATCAACATCAATTACCCTAATACTTTGTATATAGGATGTGAATCGCAGATGGAAAATTATAACTATTGTAGAGGAATTACTATTCTTTCCTTCCTATGAATCAAATATTGGAAATTTTAATTTATTTCTTTTCCTTTCCTTTATTAAAAAAATTATCAAACACACGGTAAAACTCAATTAGGTTGATGAGTTTTAGGAGTTTTTTGGGCTAATTATTGGAGTTTCTGGGTGAGGTTGGTTGAATTTTATTCCACTATTTCGTTTAGAAGTGTTGGATTTAGGTTTTTCCCATTTTTGGGAGATTATTTTTTTGGTTTATCAGAAAATTATTTTTATTAACATGCTAAAAAGAGAATCCACTCTAATTCCTCGTATTGTTAACATGATAAAAGGTAATCCATTTAAACTTTTTTCCGCAATTAGCATTAGCTATTCATTAAAACTTCTTTCGCAAATATAGATCTGATATATGAAAAGGAGGAAGATTCAAAGAAAATAAAGTTAAAGGTTAGTATGCCTTAGTGAACCTTTTTCATATAACTAACTAGGTTTTAGATCCGCGCAAAATGCACGGGAATGTTTTAGTTTATTCAATGTATTTATATTCATATTTTAACGATAATGGTCGAGTTAAAAGTCAACAAAATTGAAGATAAAAAAAATCATGAAGCATGGTGAACGAATGGATCAATAACTAACAATGTTATTCACAGTAAAAGTTGACACAATAGTAAAATAATTTCTTACCCTCTTTTTGTTTAATCCCGTTTTTCTAAAGTTTTACCCATATCTACTTTTTTCCTTTAAATGACAGGTCCCCTTCCTCTTTCCTTCACCCCTACTTTTAAGCCCACTCACAAACATCAAAACACCCACTTTCATACTCTTCCCCTTCTCTGTCATGCTCTTTGAAGGAACAGTAATCATGTTTAGTTCACCTTAGTCATAGAATCGAACTTCTTTACTGATCTGGACTTAATTTAACCGAACTTAACTTTTAATACTGAGTCATTTTTTCTTCTTTGCACTACTAATTTTTTACTGAACTAAATATATTTTTACTTAACATAACTTATTTTTGTAAGATTAAATTTATTTTAATAGGGTTGAACTTATTTTATCCGAATATTAATGTTTTAAAGTGAACTAAACATGACCAAAGAATGTAGAACATAAGACTCTAGAGAATGTAGGGGCTATTTACTAACATAGTCTAATAAAATAGAACAGGGATACATGACATATTTAGATACAATAAGAAAAAATACGACACATCTAATTAAATAGACAATGAATAATGCATATATTATACATTCAAGTGCTCTATAGAGTTTTATCAAATATATTAAGCTTGTCTAAAGATGCTTCGTAGATAATTTGATCTCAAGCTTAATAATTGATTAATGTATATGAGAAGATTTACAATATAAAAATCTATTTCTTATATAATTGATCTTTTTAAAATCTTTCTCATACTCTTTACAAAGTCTATTTTTTAAAAAGAAATTTGTTTTGAAAAAATCATATAATTATTTCATGGTATCTTCTCATATTCTAATTTAATTAAAATTTTGCTTGTCAAAACATGATCATGTGATAGAAAAAAAATTATGATCTTGTACCTCGAACTATTTAAAACTAGCTTACGAATAGTTCATTTTACACTTAACTTATTACTTATTTATAATAGTAAACTTTTTTATAGCCCAGTCTTAGGATTTATACTACTTCCTCGGTTTCTTTTTAATTGCAACAAAGGGTATCATCCAAACTAATTTAAATTCAATCAAGTTTAGGCAAAATAAATGTACTAGCATGCTCGAGTTTAAATTACGATATACATTAAGTTTAATTGAGTTTGATCTCTTTTAAGTAATTCGAGTTAGTTGAAAATATTGCATAAAAATAATAAGACATCTCCCAGACATTGCCCGGGTTAGAAGCTAGTAATATATATAAACTAGTCTCATATGCATGTTATGCGTGCGACACAATAATATATAAAGAGTTTGGAGAAATGAACAAATATGGGTACGATAGACATTTTAAAAAAATACTAAAAACTTTCCTTAATTATACTCCCTCCGTTTTTTTTGTTTGTCCTCTTTTCGTTTTTGTCCGTTTCTTTTTGTTTGTCCTATTTTTTCATCTTTTCCTTATAGCAAAATTATATCACCCATCTACCCCTCTTTATCCTTTTTGGTCACATGTACCTTAAAAGTTTCTCTCACCTACTTTAATCACCACATTTATTATAAAAAAGTGGACTCCTTACTTATTGTCTCTCTCGCATCATATGATATCATCTTTCTTGACATCTGGAGCTACAGTAAATGGGACAAACAAAAGAAACGGAGGGAGTACCAACTTTAACTTCCCTTAATTATAGCCGACCTTAACTTTCTTGATTTTTTTAATGTTCAAACCAACCCCTCCCCCCCCCCCCCCCCTCTTATAGCATAGAAATTGAGAAGCACACCCATAAAATATAGGAAAGGTTGGTAATTTCATTTGTACCATTAAAAATTAGTAAAGAAATGATAACTACATAGAAAAAACAACCCGATTTATTGGTATTTTAAAAAGAAGAAAGAAAACAAATTATGTACATTTAAACGGTATGCTAATTTTCTTCCAACTTTCTTATCTTCTTATAATGTTCTTAAACCAATTATTTAATTATTAGGCTATGTTTGGAGACACTAATTGAAATCAAGCTTAATCTGATAAGTAAATTAAAAGGTACCTAATTGAAATTGAAAAGGTGTTGAGACTAATAAGGCACCTAAAAGGGTGGGTTGTATTGTTGAATAAGTTGGAAAAGGATAGTTGTAATTTGATATTAGAGTTTAAAAGTGCAAATTTTAAGTCATCTTATTTGGAACAATTAGTACTTGTAACTTCTCATTTTAACTCACCTTATTTTGAAAAGTTTTTTTTGGAGGGTAATATGGTGGACCCCTGGCCAAGATCTCAACTAGCACAGTTTCTTGATCTGGTGTTTGCGGGGCCCGACATTTGAGAGCAGGGGGAATGGTAGGGGATCCCCATTTCAAATGCCCTAGTGGGATTTGATCCCAGTTACCTTCAAGTCATGAGATCAAACCTTTACCACTAGACCGAGCCAAGCTTGGTCCTTATTTTGAAAAGTTGCTAAAAGCCAAACAATACTAGTCTTTTAAGTTAGTGCAAGTAACTAAACTCCTTATCATACAAGGCCCCGTTCAGTTTACCTTATTTTCACTGAGCTGAACTTATATTGCTGAACTGAACTGAACTTATTTTACCGAACTGAACTTATTTTTACTGAACTGAACTTATTTTTGCTGAACTGAACTTATTTTTACTGACTCATGTTGTTTTTCTTCTTTCCACTACTGATTTTTACTGAACTGAACTTATTCTTACTGGGCGGAACTTATTTTTACTGAATATTATTATTTTAAGGTGAACTGAACAGGGCGTAAGTCATCTTATATATTGCCAAATACACTTTCAAACATTACTCCAAAACTTTCAAGAACATTCAAACCAATTACTTGCCTAATCCCTGTACGAGTGATAGATGCATCAAGAAACATAGAATTTGGATTAGTGCCTAAATGCCTAAGTGGTTGGATTACACCGACTAAGCGCCTAAGTAGGCGGATTACACAATTATGTAGAAAATAAAAAATAGAGTGCCACAATTTGGATTAGTGTTCTTTAATCTTTACCCACACTTAATTAAAATGAACAAAGCTTCATAAGTCAAAACATCGCCTATAATTGACACTAAGGGCCTGTTCATTTCAACTTAATTTCAGTTCAGTTCAGTTCAGTTCGGCTCCAATCAGTTCAGTTCGGTTCAGTTCAGCTCCATTATTTTATAACCATTTCTTAAATATAATTATGTTGGTCTAATTTATTTTACTAATTGCTCTTATTATTATTATTATTATTTATTTTTATATCATTATTATTAAGTATTATTATTATTATCTGTATATTATTTTGTTTATTATAACACTATTCATTATTATTATTATTACCATTAGGGAGGAACATGATTTAGGTTAAAAGCACAAATAAACTCGCGTTTCAGCCCATAATTCAATCAAATCACGTCAAAATGATTTATGATATAATTTTGCACAGTCCGACCCAATCATTATTTTATTACTATATATTAATATATAATTAAATCTAATTATTAAAATAGTAATATTAATTTAATTCTTAGATATTATTGTTTTAATATAATCATCATCGGGTATTAATATATTGATACAAAGACTATAAAATAATTATTATTAATTATCATTATAATTATTAATCATATTATTATTAATTTATGATTATTAATATTATTTATTTATAATTATCATTTAAAAATATTCAAAATATAATTATATAATATTATTTAAAATTCATATTATTATTGTTTAAATATTATTTATATATATATTAAATTCAATTTAATTTAATTCAATTCAATTCAATTCAATTCAGTTCAGTTCAGTTCAGCGCCAATCAGTTAGTTCAGTTCAGTTCGGTTCAGCTCAATCAGTTCAGTTCAGTTCAGTTCAGTAAATCTAAACAGGCAAAATGGAAATATGACAAATTACTACAAATCTTGACTATTCTTTGACATCTTCCCCTTTTTATAGGTAACGCAAATAACACATTTTGCTTACAATTTATTTCTAGACATTATTGGTTCTATAAAATCAATCTAAAGTGCTTATAGTGTTTCAATGATTTCTTAATGTATTTTAAACACAAAATACATTTTATCAATCAATATTTAATAGTAAGTAGAACAACTTTAATATCATGTATATATTCTTTTCATACAATCAGTAATATGTAGAAAACATGATATTTGACAATCGTAGGCGGATGTTAAAATTAAAGAATACTTCAATTTCATGGGGTTTTTGCTTGGAGTTGAACTTTTTTTAGCTTGAATGTGAATTGTATATGATCGATTATGTTTTTCGTTTTTCTTACTGATGACAAAAGCGGTGAGTTGTGGTAGAAGAGTTGAGTGGAATATTTGAGCTATGTATAAAAAATTATTTTGGTGTATAAAAGTTATGTAACGCTAAATAAATTTGGGTGATATTATAATTGATTCATGTTTTCAAATGTTTGAGATTTGTGATAGCGTATAATTTTTAGATGCCAATACTTGCCTAAATGATGAAGATGCAAATTTATTTTTGTCTTTCGAAGTACTTGACTAAACTTTTTATTTTCTACTTGCCTAAATGATCAAGGTGTGTACACAAGTTTTGTTGGCAACGACTCTTGATCTTTACTTGCCTAATTAACCATATGCAAATGCATAGTTTTTGAATTTTTCAACTGATTATGGTGGGATGCTTTGAGAGCTCAGCAAAATTGAGCAATTATGAGTCCCCTATGACTTTTAATTAATAATAGGAAAAATTGTCAGAATAAGTCAACTTTGCGTTGACCGGCTTAACAAGTCTACCTTCGTTTATTCAAGTAACAAGTAAACCTTGTACATGATTTTACTTTTAACAAGTTTTTTTACCGGTTACCTAATGTATACTTGTTAGTCTAAGTCACTTTTCCACGTGTCTTAATCTCATTAATTTAAAATAAATAATTAATTAATTTTTTATAATTTCACTCTTCTCTCCCATTCTTTCTCTCTGTCATCTTCCTTCCACCTTCACTACCAATTCTCACCACCAAAAATACGGCATCGTACCCACAAACCGAAGCACCATCTTAACAACCAACTCTCACCACCAAAATATACCCCCACCACCAAAAACACCCCCCAAACCACTCCAAAATCACACCTCCTTGAACACTCCCTAATCTAACCAAAGGAGTATCACGCTCAGAACTCTCAGAACGCTCAGAACTCTCATAAATAAAAAATCCTAACAGACCTATCTACAGAAACCGACGCAAAAACACCAGCACCACCCCAAGCAATGTCATAAACCTCTTTATCATGAGCAATCAATTGGGTATCCACAATTTCTCTCTCAATATCCCAAATCGTGCAGGTCGTATCAATTGAAGAAGTACCAATACGACGCGGTTCAGCCTCGTTCCAATCAAATGAAGTTAAAGGGCCGTAAAATTCAGAGTTTTTGTTACCATTAAGAAGAGATTTAAGCTCGACCCTTGTGGAAGAAAGTGAATCTGGGTTGATGTGCCAAATGCGGAGGAAATCGAAGGAGGTTGCGAGGTCGGGTTTAGAGCAATCTTTGTCGGGAATGAAGATTGCGTTAGTGGTTGGGTAAGGATGGTCGAAGGAGAGAGAAGGGTCGGATTTGATTTCGCCGGTGGAATCGTCGAGTTGAACGATTTCGACCCGGTTTTGGGAGTGTTCAAGGAGGGAAGTAATGGAAGGGGGAGAGATTCCATGGTGGAAGAGGGGGAGGAGGGTGGGTTTTAGGGGGGTGGGTGGGGTGGGTGGGGGTGGGGTGATGGATGAGAGATGGGAGACGGATTTGGGGGTGGGTGATGGGTGGGTAGAGGGGGGTTTATTTTTTTATTTTTAAAATATATATTTTAAAACTTAATATGTGCAATAATGGAGTGACACGTGTCACTTTAACCTGTTCAAAAGGTTAATAAGAGCTAATAGCCGGTTTCAACTTGTTAAAAGCGGAGTAGCTACAAGGTTTACTTGTTACTGACTTGTTAAAAGCGGTCAACGCAAAGGTTGACTTATTCTTGACAATTTTTCCTTAATAATATAGATATTTTTCGTGGATAAAGCAATGACAAATTTAGGGTCTCAAACTCGAGATAGCGCAATTCACTTATAAGAAACCGTATTGGGTGAGGTAAGTAACACCAATAAACCAATGTGACGACATCCCCCAACTTTTCTCTTGATGTTTGTTGCTCTCACTTTGTAAAGCTATAACTTTTTCCTTCTCAACACTATATCACCACCCCTTCTCCTTCAGAAATTTTGGGTCAAATCTTGGTAATACTACAAACATAAACAACAAATAATTAATCATGGCAAAATAGAAAAGAGCAACGAATCATAGATGAAAATCTAGTTATGAAGGAAGCGTTATTTTTATTGATATGATTGCTATGCATTTTATAGACAATTCTCGGGAAAAAATATCTACCAATCAAATAGTTCTTACAATATCAAATGTCCAACTTGATGATTATCGTTGGTACAAAGACATTATTTTTGACAATATTTTTAGGCGGAATGATAGTAACCAAGCCTTATGGAAAGAAGGTTTAGTTTTGGTCTACCTTCATTATTTTCCCAAAGGATATTTACCAAGCTAGGGAAAAGTTTAGGTCAAGATGAGATCCCATGTGATAGTATGACTTATGGTCAAATATTTCCTTTTTCAAAGGAAGCAATATCACTATGTCAAGCACTTTTGAACTTGTCATCCAAAGTTAAATAACTGGAAAAAGAGAAAGGCGAAGAGAATCAGGTAGTTTTTGTGCTGCATTTGGTCTCTGAAAAATACAACCTCCATCATGATTAACAGAAAAATATGTAAGGATCAGAATAGGTCAAATAGGCAGCCCTCAAATATCGAACAATATTATAAAAAATCGTTCAAAAGGCGTGCACGTCAACCAAAGAAAATATAGATCCTAATAGAATAATTTATTGTAATACTTGTGTACGAGTGTGTATCATGCGAGCTTATGTTTATCAACGATATTCTCCAACAGTTTTATCCTGTTAACATCGTCTACTTGGTATCTCACGAGTTACCATGGTAATTCGTCCAAAGGTCCACAAACTTTGCATATATTTACAAGTTTGTCACTTGTTACTACGATTTAAAATTTGTGCCCTAATAAGGATAAAGTCAAAACCTAAAGTCAAATCTTAGATCCAATATTGACTAAGTCAAGGTCCAATAATCAATTAATAGAATCCAAAGTCCAAAATAGGTTGATGGCCCATAAAAGACTAAAAGGGAACACGAGATTCTGGAAGCTTAGATTACAAAATCTGGAACCTGGAAGCTTCTGTATAAGTGGCCGGGAGAAGATGGGGTTGTGGAAGCTGTAATTGTTCTCCCATGATCTAGGAAATGACACAATTATTAAGAGTACATGGGAATTATGGAAGACTTGAGAATGTGGAAGCTGATCATGCAAAATCACCATCAATATCATCTATAAAAGGAACACTTCACCATCAAGAACGACATACAACAACAACAACCAACATCATTCTACTCAATTAAGCTGAACTGAACATATTATGTTCTGGAATCTCTGTATTTCTTTCATTTGGTGCAAGAAAGATGACATTATTTCTCTCTTTTTTCTCAATTAAGCTTGTTATGTTACTTTTACTTTCATAAAAATTTGTGTAAAAGTGAATTTGATGAATAAATCAATAATAAATCAATTTCTAAGGATTATTGTTCACGTCTTTAATGCTACTTATTGTTACTTGTTTCTATATTATTTTGCACACTGCTGTAGCCATTTGTAGTTGTGCTTGGTGTTAGCGATGATCCCTTATTTCTAAAATTTGGTGACCTTTAAGAGTGAATCACCTCCCGATTCCCCATACCATCTTGTGATGGGTATTTATTAGAGATATATAGGAGTATAAAATGGACTCCTATATTGAAGCTATTCTCTAAATATATCTTATTTCTACTATTAATTTAATATTTATTTTTATTTTTATTTTTATTTCTTTGGTAAGGAGAAGTGGCCTGACCCCGCTCGAGTCCTATTGGGCGGAACACTTGAGAGTAAGGGGGGAAGGGTAAGAGGAAATCCCTACCTCAAAGTGCCTAGTGGGGATTGAACCCTAACCTTAAGGTTGGAAGGGTACAATCCTTTCAACTAGACCAATTACTACTTGGTAATTTAATATTTATTGGAAACAAATCATAACATATTATTTCCTCTAAAATAATATTATATCCTAACTATTAATGTATCCTAAAAATATGGATAAATTGAACTTTTCCACCTTTTAAAATCAAGTTTTTGAAAACTCCCACCTTTGTGTTTTTCTTTAAAACTCCCACCTTAAAACTACCAAAAGTTTTATAACTCCCCTCCAGTTAACGGAATCCGTCAAAAATCTGTTTTATGGGGCCCACTTTTGTCTAAGTTTGTTTATATCTTGTTCAAGGCCTCGAATTGGGGCTTATCTTCAGTCAATAAGGCATTAAAGTGAGAAATTGAGGGAAAATTGCAATTGCATTTAGGATATTTGCAAGTAGGAGATTGCGCATCACATTTTGGAGGATTTACTATAATTTATTGAAGTAATTTTAATATTTGCAGAGATTTTTGTTGTTTACAGATTTAGGGTTTCTTAGGGTCCCTTTAAGTACTTTTCAATTGAGTTTATTTGAGTTAGTTTGAAACCCTGATTTAACAATTAGAGGTCTGTTTAGGTAATTAAAACCCTAATTGTGCATAAATTTTTATTCTTTGTTGTTTTGAAGGATTACCATGTTCGGAGAAGTTGATGATGATGGAGATGCTTCTCATATGTTGATGGAAGGAAAATGACAAGATTAACAATAAAATTTTGATGTTTAATTGTGTTTTGAAGGTGAAGTAGAAGAGAGAGAAAAGAAAAAGTAGAGGAGAGAGAATCGTGACTTTGAAGGTGAAGGTTTAGGGATGAAAACAAACTTAGACAAAAGTAGGCCCCACAAAACAGATTTTTTTGACGGATTCCGTTAACTGTCGGGAGTTTTAAAACGTTTGGTAGTTTTAAGGTGGGAGTTAAAAAAAGTAGAAAATTTGAAATACGTGATTTAAAAAGGTGGGAAAGTTCAATTTTTTCTAAAAATATTTAATCTCTATTCGATAAGGGAAGAGGTGGGGACACCAAAAATCCATATTAATTTTTTTAATTCCTAATTAAATGGAACAATTCTCCTTCTATAACTAACTTTTTTATTTTAAAATACATCTTAAGGGAAATTATCGAATTTTCCTTTATACTTTCTATTTTATATAATTTCACACACATCGTGTGCATTTAATACTAGTATCTTTAATATCCTAATATATTTCTAATAGTGTCGCTATGTCAATGTAGAAAATCTCCTACGAGGCTATATTAGTTGTTACATCCTCAGCGAAAGGAGGCGAAGAGAAAAATCAGGGCTTTTATGGGTGTTGGTGTTTGACTGAGTGAGGGTACGATTCCTCTCGAAATTCAATCAAATTGGATTACAATCAGACGTCAGAAGATGGTGAGATCCAATTTGATGAAACAACACCGATCCTTCATTGATTAACACCGTTCAAATCCTTCTCAAGACTGTTGGTCCTGCTCGCCCTTCTCGCCTTCAAGTCCCTTCTCGCATTAAGGTTATCTTAATTCGCTTAATTTCCTTCTATTTTTTTCTTCCGAACAAAATCCTTGTTTAAATTCTTAATTATTTATGGACATCTTTAGTGATTAAGATGCAACTTGATTGTTTTCTGCTAATTGGAATGTAAGAACAAGCTGATAATTAATTTATATGTGCATCTTCTGTTTTAGCAATCTTCTTAAATTGTTACTTCTTTTGGGAGGCTTTGTCAATTGTTTGTTTAAGCCCCTTTCTATGAAGTAGGTACGTGATTTGAGAAAATTAGTTGCTGCAAATGAACATTTACCAACTGAGAGTTTAAGGCTTATTTCGCGAGGAAGTGCATTGCATGATTCCAAATATGGAGAAGATGTTTGTATTCAACTTGCAGATGGTGGTAAGAATTGTAGTGTTTTAACTATATCTAATTTATTAGATTTCTTCTCTTTTATTTAATGTATATCTCTTAATTTGTCATGCCAATCCGGCCATTGTACACAGGTTCCAGTTGTTTGATGTATTTTTCTCATTATTTTACGCGATTGATTTTGTGCTGTGTATGTACTTGATGCTTCTTTGTTAAGTGCATTGTTGATACATTACCCCGTTGGAATATGAAGTTATGATGATGGTACCATGATACTGGAAATTTGATGGAGAAGCTATGTTACTCCACTCCTCTAATTTTCCTAAGTACCTCCTGTGTCGGACACGTTTAGTATCGAATCCAACATGGCACTTGGATGCTTCATTTTGAACCAAAAACTTTATATTTTTCTGATTTAGCCGAATCTGACACCATTTCTGTATCCGGGTAGCTAGAGTAGCCACTTGCAGATGATTTTGGGTAACATAGTGGAGAAGCATATGCTTTTCCTATGCATAATGCTCTTAAATCTTAATGGAACAACATCAAACGGCTTCTAGCAAGCAGATGGTTGCAACCATTCTTGTCGGAACACGTTCTTAGTTTTAAAAAGCGCGCCTAGCCGTCAGGCGAAGGGAGGCGCGTGGAAAAACGCCTCCGGCCAACGAGGCGAGGCGTTTTCCTAGAGGCCACGTGAAGGCGCACGCTTTTGGCCGCCTTACAGGAGGGCGCGGCACGCCGCTTCTAGCGCCTTTGAGGGTGAAGAGCGAGATAAAGTAAATCTGAGTTGAAAATCAAAAAAATGAAGTTTTTTCTTCGAATCAAAGCTTACCTGGGCTTTGTAACTCAATATCGAACATAACCCCTCAATTAATTTCATTAAATTGTTTCAAATTGAAGGCTAAATTGAAAACCCTAATTCGGAAACCCTAATCTGTGTGAGTGTTAATTGACGACCGCTGCTCGGGCGGTGACGGTAGAGATTGCTGCAGACCTTGCCGATGGTCATTTCTGCCTCAAGTCTTGCTGACCGTAGGCAGTGAATAGGTTTCAGGCGAGTTCTCCTTATCTTCATCGTTTCCTCTTGTGCGATGTCTGACGGTTTGGTGTTTTCAAGTTTTTTTTTTTTTTAATCTTGCTGACTTCAAAAAGTAACCACCCACCCACTAGACTAGTACCACTCACTAGTTGAGTCAGTATCACATGTGAAATAGAAAAGCCTTTTTCCCTTTTCTTTTGATATAGCTGGACCAAGTATAATCAAGTATGCAAATAAAAAATATTAAGAATATAAATATTAAAAATTTGCGCCTCGCCTACGAAAAGCGTGCGCCTTCGCCTTGCGCCCTAGGCCCAAGGACCCTTGCGCCTCGGTGCGCCTTGCGCCTAGGCTCCAAGGACCCTTTGCGCCTCGGTGCGCCTTGCGCCTTTTAAACTAAGAACAAGTTTAGAAAAATCCTATGGTATCACATGTTTAATTATTATCTGAAGGCAACATCTACGAGGTGCAGATCCTGTTGTGGAGAGATAGAGGAATGTCTAGTGAGCTTTGTAGTCTCCTTAGCTAATCAGGACTGGGGAAGTGGGATGTGTGATTAGTTGATGATCAGAGAGCTCTAAATATTCCTATTCTTGCACTATAATCTTCTGGAGGAAACTTATACTTGATAGTCAAGCAGAACATGTATACTTTTTAGAGGAGCATTCAGCTCCCAGAGAGCAATAGAAAAGATATCAGGCATGATAATTATTAATGACTAAGTTAGTTGCTAAATTTCTTAGAATTTCTTGTCATTGTACCAACACTTCAGGTTCTACCTCCATTTAGGATGTTAGTACGCTTTTGAGAACCCTTCAACTCCCAATAACATGGAGGGAAATGGAGATGATGATATTAGTCGCCAAAGTTCTTAGCCTTCTTGTCATGAAGCTTGCACTTCAGGATGTACGTCCATTTATAATCTTAGATTTGAACTGAGATGCTCGGACTACGATACGAGAATGCGACACGGGTATGGATCCCGATGTCGAATCCTCCAGACCTCAAAAATAAGGACTCCGGGATACGTTTCATAAGGATCCAAATATTGGATACGGACTCGGGGACATGTTTTTCCTTTTTTTTTAATATTAATCATTTTTCACTTAAGCTAGGTTTTTTTTCGGACTTGTTCTTTTTTTATTAAGGACTTTTTCCGAGCTTTTAAAATTCCGATATTTATAAGATATTGTACTTCCTCCGGTTTTTTTAGCTGCAACAATTGATAATATTTGTGAAAGGTAAAAAGTTTAATTGTTGCATCTAAAAAAAAACGGAGGAAGTATGAGACATTATTAAATTCATAAAGAAAGAAAAGACACATAACATAAAAATAAGGAAAAATTGTGAAGTAATACCTTTTATGTAGATGATTTTGTGAACTAGTACCTTATATGTTTTTTTTTGAAATAGTACCTTAAGTTGTTGAAAACCCTTAAAATCGGTACCTTAGTTAAAAACTCCGGGCAATAAAGTCAATTTTCCGGCTGTTGACCTTCGATTTCCCTCGGTTTTTGGGGCGTGTATTACACACATCTAATTTCAATTTTCATTTTCATTTTCACCAACTCACCTTTCACTTTCCCTTCTCTCTCCTCATTCATCTTCTTCTCTCTTCATTCCCTCTTCTCTCTCTCTTCAGTAACTCTACACCTCAAGAGTTTCTTCTTCGTTGCTCTCTGTCACAATTGTGGACCACAATCAAAAAATCTTAAAGGTACTTTTTTCTACTTTGCAATCAAAGATTTGTACTTTTGGAGTTGTATATTCAACTATTTAATCAATTCACCTAAAAAATCGAAACCTGTGAATTAATTAAATATTGGGAACTCTGTTTTAACTTATGCCCTAATTTTTCATTGTTGTTGAAGTAATTAAAAATTAAAGTTATTAAAAATTGAAATGGTTGTTAACTATTTAATCAAAATTGATTACCTTAGAGTTTCACACGAACCTTAGTTTTTTGCACCTTAAGATAGAGCTTCAATGTCAGAGTGGGAGTGGGAGGAGGGAGTCAAACTCCCAAAAGGAGGGAAATCGAAGGTCAACAGCCGGAAAATTGACTTTATTGGCCGGAGCTTTTAACTAAGGTACTGATTTTAAGGGTTTTCAAAAACTTAAGGTACTATTTCACAAAAAAAAAACATATAAGGTACTAGTTCACAAAATCACCTACATAAAAGGTACTACTTCACAATTTTTCCTAAAAATAAATTAAAGATAGAAAAAGAAAATATAATCTATTACAGGAGCAATTTCATCTTTATTCAAGTAAAGATAGCATCCCAAATGTTTCAAATTCTAAATTAAAAGCACAAAGGCAACAACTTCATTAGCACTAATAATCAAAGAAGACAACAATTGGAACAAAATAAACTGAAACAAAAACACTAAAAGGTAGATTGGGCACTATCAACTTCATGAGAAGAACTTCTAACAAACAACTCCATTTTCCTACGAACAAAAGCGCTGGAGAACCTAACAGCTTCCTCTTCCGAGCTCACATTCTCCCCGCCTTTATCAATGAAAATCATACCCTCAACCTCTAGATCATCAACAAATATGTTAGCAAATGCTTCTACATAATCATCATCCACAAATAGTGCATCTTTACATTTGTAACAAGAAAAAAAAAATCAGTTAGCCAAGTATTAAAATAATTTACAAAACAAAATTAATATTAAAAAGACGTACGAACATCCAAATAAGAGTTAAGGTCCCTGTTCGTTTTTCGTATTCTTCTTTCCTCTGAGATAGCAAGCTTGGATTGTTTTGGACATAAACAAGATCCTCGGTCCTTATTGATGCTAATTTGTTTCTTTTGATGATTTGAATTTGAGAAAAGGAATTTCAATTTCGTTCACAACATGATGAAGATAAAGGTTGTTGAAGTAACTTAAAAGCTAAGGCTTGAAGCATGGGTGTTGATGACCTGTAATTTGACCACCAACTTAGCGGCTCTTCATGTACCCTTGCCTTTAAAACATGTGGCTCACAAAAGAAAACTAAAACTATAATTATTTTTTCAAATCATCCGAGTTGGGGTTCATTTTCTTAAAACACTTGTCCGTATTTTGAGAGACTTCGTTATCTTCATTTGGTGCAACTGCAGGAGCAATTACCCTTCCACCTTCAAATCAAGAGTCGATATAATATTTCGGGACCAAAGAATGTGCCATGCAATGAGGAGGAGTATTGCTTTTATTCCATCGAGCTTCTAAGATACGTTGAAGAGCATTAAAAAAAGTTAGACCGACCGGAATTTAAATCCTTACTTTCATGCACTGAAATTTTTTCTCTACGTTCGTCTATCATGGTATCCCACATATCATAAATGAGATGTAAACATGGAATATCCGAATCAACTCGCCTAACCACATGAAAAAAGTTGTGCATGAGGGTAATGATTTAAATTTTGGTCGATCCAACTTTTGTGATGCGCTTCAAGTATCTTAGAAGCTCGATGGAATAAAAGTGATACTCCTCTTCATTGCACGACACCTTCCTTGGTTTCGAAATATTATATCGACTCTTGGTTAGAAGGTGGAAGGGCAATTGTTCCTAAGTTGCACCAAATGAAGATAATAATATTTCTCACAAAGGGTCAAGTATTTTAAGAAAATGTACCCTAATCCGGATGATTTGAAAAAATATGGGTTATGGGTTATTTTTCTAGGTTATCTTTGTGGAGTTTTAGGTTTCTTTGATGAGTCACATGTTTTATAAGCAAAGGTACACGAGGAGCCGCTAAGTTGGTTGTCAAATTATAGATCATCTACGCAGATGCTTCAAGCCTTAGCTTTTAAGCTACTTCAACAACCTTCATATTTATCATATTGTGATCGAAACTGTAGCTCGTTTTCTCAAATTCAAAGCATCAAAAGAAACAAATTGTCATCAACAAAGACCGATGATCTTCTGTGTGTCCAAAATAATCCTAGCTTTGCTATCACGGAAGCATACGAAAAGGACCTTGCTCTTATTGGGATGTTAGTACGTCTTTTAATATTTATTTAGTTTTGTAAATTATTTTAATATTTGGGTAATTGATTATTTTTCTTGTTTTAAAGGTGAAATGCACTATTTATGGATGATGATTATGTAAATGTGGCTAACATATTTGTTGATGATCCGGAGGTTGAGGGTATGATTTTCAATGATCAAGGTGGAGTTGTTGCGTTCGTGGGAAGATGAAGTTGTTTGTTGGAAGATCTACTCATGAAGTTGTTAGTGCTCCACTGCCTTTTATTGACTATTAGTATTAGTGCTCATGAAGTTGTTGCCTTTGTTCCTTAATTTAGATTTTGAAACATTTGGGATCTTATCTTTACTTTAATTAAGATGAAGTTGCTTATGTGTGGATTTCCTTTTTCTATCTTTAATTTGTTTCTATGTTCAGGGTATATCTTCTTTCTTTGTGAATTTAATGATGTAATATACAATATCTTATAATTATCAGAAATTTAAAAGCTTAGAAAATGTCCTTAATGAAAAAAACACAAGTACTAAAAAGTCCCTTGTTGAGTGAAAATTTATTTATATTAGAAAATTAAATGTGGATAAACGTGTCCCCAAGTCCTTGATTTTGAGGTTTGGAGGACCCGATGCTGGGATTGATACCCGTGTGGAATCCTCGTATCAAGCATCATAAATATATTCCAAGTCCATGGTTTTATAGCTGTAATATTGTCATGTTGATTTGTTTTATAGCTGTAATATTGTCAAGTTGATTTTTATCATTTTTAGGCAATCTTATATCATGCTATAATGGAAAGTTAGATATTTTATGCCCTATCTCAAACATAGCTCCAAACTTTTCCTCATATTTATACAAAAAAATGTGGCTAACCACAACTTGTTTTTTATTTGAAAGACAGACCCCATAAAGAGTTATTCCAGAACTCAAGGTTTTTAATATTAAGACACACTAGCAGATCTGGGCTTGCACAGGGCTGCCATGCAATAGGATCGTTTTTGGACAAGTTAATATCTCTTGTCCAAAGAAAGGTTCTTCAAGGTTCTACAAGGCAACCAGTGATTTCTTTAAGCATTTTCTATTGGAAGAAGAAAGATTTGACACAAGAATGGTTGCATGTTAAAGAACAAATTACTCTACCACACATAGCGAAGATGTCTTACACACTAGTGTTTCACCCTAGCTAAGTATTTCTCAAACTAAGGTCTACATTAGTCGTAGGCTCGTAGCTTAACTTTTGTAGGACCCTAGATATTTGGAAAGGAATTCCCTTTCCATTCCAATAACAATTTTTCTTAGGATCCCTCACCACCCCCGATGTAGATGATGCTTTTGTCCAAATTAACCGATCAAAAGCTTGAAGAAGAAGATGAATAGACACCTTATCAGGCAAACATAAGCTGCTATGAGATGTGTGATTCCCAATTTCTCACATTTTGGGTGAAAGTTAGAATCTGGATTACACTAAAAAGAGAAGAAGAAAGGGAATAACCATGTCTTAGACCACTTTTTTTTGGAAAATTTGACGCCAACAGTCCAAACTATTGACCATCTTCTATAAACAGTCCAAACTATTGATAATCCAAGAACAGTCCAAACTATTACCCAATCTTCCATAAATAGTCCATGTGACCTATTAACCTGTTATAACAGGTAAAACTTATTATTATTTTTATTTCTCTTTTTCTTTTTGGTTTTAATAACTTTTTTAATTAACTTAAAAAAATATCCTTTCCTACCCACCCCTTGCCAGCCACCCCCACCCCCCATCACAACCCCTTCCCACACCACCACCACCACCACTCCCCCATTTCTCAACCCTTCTTCAACCCAAACCCATCTCCTCAACCCTTCTTCAAAGAATTTGTTTTCCTGTCTGTATTTCTATACTCTGCGCAAAATCCATCAGCTCACAGAATTATATTGGCTGAGAAAAGCTGGAAGAGCTCCCTGCAGCGGCGTCAACAGAAGCCCATAGAGAGACAGTATAAAGAGGTTGATCCATCCATCTCAATGTAATCGCATCTTCTCCTTGTTGTTCCACATTATATCTTTCATTAGAGTACATCTTCAGCAACATCTGGCTTTGAAATACCTCTCTCTCATTCCTCCTCATACACCAGATTCCTTCTTGCTCCATTCTGTTTTTCCAATTTTCAAAATTTTCATGTCTTTCAATCCTATCACTCCCTTCACAAGCAAGCAACTATGTTCCTTATTTCACGGCCAAACATCTCATTCTTCACCCTTGATGGAATATCATAAGGAATGCTAGAATCAATTGAATCGAATATGGCCGAGTAGTATATAAGTGAATTACAAACCCGCATCTCTAAATTGGGTTCGTTTTGATCAGCTTCTTGCTCGGCCATAACCAAAGCTATTGGGTTAGTGGTTCGGATCAAACCCATGAAGTCCCTAAATGAAGCATTATTAGTATCATATAGAGTCTACAGTGAGAAAATTGAAAAAAGGGAGAAAACAAAAGGCAAGCAAGTGTCTTCAGTGGATTTCAGCATTGTCAGGCTTTAGAGGTGAAAGAGAAGGAGATTGATGAGTGTTGTTGAAGTATGGAGTTGAAGCAGAAACAGATTATTGAGAGTTGCAGGATAGTTGAGCTGAAAAAGAAGCAGTTGAATGAGGATCTTCAAGCTCTTGAAACAGAAGCAAATAGATGAGAAATACAGAGAGATGGAGATAGGTTTGGGACTTTGGCTTGAAGAAGGGTTGAGAAATGTGGTGAGTGGTGGTGGCGGTGTGGGTGTGGGAAGGTGTGGGGGGTGGCTGGCGGGGAGTGGGATGGCGAAGGATAATATTTTTTTTAAGTTAATTAAAAAAGGTTATTAAAACCAAAAAGAAAAAGAGAAATAAAAATAATAAGTTTTACCTCGGGACTGTTTATGGAGGATTGGGGTAATAGTTTGGACTGTTCCTGGATTATCAATAGTTGGACTGTTTATAGAAGATGGCCAATAGTTTGGACTGTTGGCGTCAAATTTTCCTTTTTTTGGCTTTAGAAGGACGGGCAGACATTCCATTGATCAAGTTGCTATAAGAAGAAATTGTGGAAACACATTTCATAATCCTGATTTCATTCATAAGGCTATACAAAAATTTCCACTTAATGGAGTCATAAGCTTTTTTCAAAACAACTTTTTAAGATGCTTATGGGATTTTTTCTCGTATAGCCTTTTATGTGCTTAGTAGCTAATAATATCTTGTCCTCTATATGCCTTCACCAATAAATCCACTTTGACATCCACTCACAACTTAAGTGATTACCTTTTGAAGCGTTGTAATGATGATCTTGGAGACTATTTTTGTAAAGGAATATATTGAGGGACCAAAGAGTGATATGACTAATCTTAGGAACCACCTACTCAAACAACTTTGTAGATGTCTCCTTTGACCAATGTTGTGATAGTCACTTGATGATCACCCAAATAGAAGAAAGATTCAACAGCTTTGTTGATGTGTCCTTTGATCAAAGGCCAAGCCTTTTCTTGAAAAACACACTATTATAACCATTTAGGCCTAGGGCTTTTTGAGTCATCAATATCATTTAGGGCTTTATCATTCTCACCCTAAGTAATGTCACCAATTAGCAGTTTTGAAGAGGTAGAAGAGAACCTACTTTCTTTTCTCACAATAGAGATCAATTCCAGACATAAATTGATTAGAAGCCTCCAAGGTGAGCTTTATATATGACTCGGGGATGGGGCTGAAAGAGCGCTAGAAAAGAGAAGGACTTTAAAAGTCTATACATTGAAGGCGTGGACATGTTCAAGTAGGGTTTTAGAACAGTGACATTTCAGTTGATGCGCATTGCTTAACTGAGTGGTTTTCTTTCAAATTCCTCCTGTGTTTCCAACTTTCCTCATATCCATGCTATTTTTACGAGACCTTTTTAAGAGACTAATAAGTCTAGCAAGATCTAATACCAAGAATCTCTTTCCGACCAGTTAGATTAGTAATTTTCTTCCAACTCCCAATAAAGGTTAGAGCAATTACAATATTCTATAGGATTGTAACCAAATTCCACATGCGAGCACTATTGCCCAATTCTTCTTGCAGTTTAGCTTATCAACTTTCTAAGAAACTCTTCAAAGTCAATAGTCTCAGCACACGTGTTGATATGTGTCTTCAGGGTGAAGCCCAACCTTAAATTGCCCTTTTTAAGAAACTCTCTTAAGTCAGGGACTATTCATAGAACCAGCAATAGAAGAAAGAATATACCATAAGAGCCTTCTTGTTTCCAAAAGTGTTATAGAATAAAGCTATTCCACCCTAGCCAAATTTTACCTTTTAGGTGAGTGTTCATAATTGCCTTCCCAACTCCGGGTTCCACCAAAACTCGTCATAATATGATCCTTTGAGCCTTAACCCTAGTTTCGGATAGGACTATAAAACAAAATTTATTAATAGACATCACATTTTTTACCTCCTTCTTGTAGTGGGATCATCAAGACCCTAATGTTCTAAGAACAGAATCATTTCCTATCTTTACCACCACATTTCCTTCTCTAACCTCGTTCTGGGAGAGTCAACAGACACAGATTGTGTTTTGTACATGGGATCAGTATTCAACATCCTTTATCTCTAGTTTAACCACAACCACTTGCCTTTTCAATGAGCACTCTCTCATGGGAGTTGCTTTATAACATCCATCTCAACTAGGATCCTAGCAACGGACACCTTAAGTTGTTGTGAGATACATTCATGAGAATAGTTATTATCCGTAATAAACTGCCAATCGTAGAGGGAGTCCATTCTCCAACAGTTTAGAGGGAGATTAGGTAGCCTAATCCAAAGAGGAATGATTTTCAGAATATTGGAAGCCCAGGGTTTTACAATTTTACGCTTGCCAAGAAACATGTGAGGTCCACCATACAAAATCTCATCTCTGTCCTCCTTAGGAGCAAATTTGATGAGGACGTATCTGTCATCATAATTCTATTCAGTTGCTATATACTTATTAACAGCATTATTAACAGCAGCAATTGTAAGGATATAACCAATAAAATAGAAGATAAGGGTGGCAGACCATTTCCCAGAATGACAATCAACCTCCTCTCTTTGTAATTTTCCCCTGGAGCAACAAATTTTGAGGCATTACCCTTAGCACCTAATTTCAAATTATTCCAGCCCCCATTTAGAGGTTGTTTGGTTGGAGCTAACTTCTTTTGCAAATACAATTTCCTAGGAATTAGCTAAAAGAGTTTGTGTTTGGTTAGCCATTAAAGAGGGGACAATGGGCATTGGAACTTCCATGGGAAATTGCATTTCCTATGGGATATGGGGAATAACTTACCAAGAACTCCTATCTTGAACAATCATTAGATATAGATTCTCGTTCAGGTATTCTTTTACAGTGGACAGTGTTAATGACTTCATAATATTGAAAAGATAAGATTGATGATTTTCTTTTTGTTCCGGATTCTTCTTAGAGAACCTAAGCTCTCTAGCCAAGGAGCTTAGACAATGGCTATGTTTGTGGACATTTAAGTTTGTAAAGAATAGTCGTATAATAGAATGTCTTGATTTGAGGAATGGGAGTTTTCCGTAGCTCGAGTAATAATTGCAATGTTAGCTAGCTTGACATGGTAGATAGAACTAGAATCCTGACATGGATGGGTGGAGATGAATTTGAGGAAACAGGGTACAAACCAAGAATTCAGATGATCGATCATCACACTAGCAAAAAACATGACGAGAAGGCACACCACAGCAACCCTCTATTATTACTTCTGTTTTCAGTCTAAGTTGAAATGGAAGATTTATAAGGACATAGAACTAGATAAATCATGGCAAGTAGCTTGGTTTATCCATTATATTCCTGGAACGCATTTATGTATTTGCATACGACCATGGTTTAAAACTTTAATTAAATCGATGTTTCTGAATATGTAGGCGACTAGAAATATAGTATATTTTCTGTGAAATTAGTAAAAAGGAATTGGATAATTTTGCCGAACTCTGTTTCTCATAATGAAGTGTCTTTGCATGATACAGTGTTCTATGATCCTAGTTAGAATCTTTAGGAAAAGTAAGTTTGAGTTGGTTTAGTATTTTTTTTTGAAGTGCAAGGACTTATGTGAAGACTGAGGAGTGACTGAGTGAGTACGCGCTGAGTATTCCTAAGCTGTATTCATTGACTTTTTTCCCCCCTACTTGATGATTGAAATTATATTTTTCCAAAACCCTTTCATGCATGGGCAATGCAAATGGAAGATCAATTCTTCAATTGTTTATTCTTTTTAACTTTTGAAGCTAGTTGCGGGCTTACATTCTCACTTCTCTTTTAGATTGCACAAAAGTCTAGTGCTTTACAGTTACTCAAAGCATAGCTTCCAAACTTATGGAACAAAATGCCTTGAAATTTCAAGTATTATTCGCTAGATCTGATATGATGTGATGAGCTTGCTTCAGAATCAAGTAGGATCAGGTAAAAAGTAAAATAGATATCAGGCTTTCAACCATAAATGGATTTTGGGTTATTGTGCCTTCCTTTATAGCGTGCTTGTACTGTATATTGCTTATCTGCTAGGTCTTTGTACATGACGTGCCTTCCTTAATTTTTGGTGTCTAACGCTTGTCTATAACTAGAGTTTGCTACTTGCAACTTTGTAGAAGTATCTGCTTGTGATGGACAAGTATAGCTGAGGATAGTGATTTAACACTTTGTTTTAAAGGGGGATGGCAAGGACTGACTGTGCTTTTGGCTTGTTTATGCACTTTTAAATATTAATGTGAGGTGCATGTTTCAGATAGCTTGATTGTTGTGGTTAGACCGAAGGCACCACCAAAGCATATTAGAGCTGGGTATGATGATGATGATGATGATGATGAGGATGAAGACGATCTGGTAGAATATGACTAGAATTTAAACCTGACCCATTCAGTTTAAGTAACAAGACTTCTCACTTTGCCTCCCCCTGCCTTTGTTTCTTGTTGCTTCATGAAATCTAGAAGTTCGAGCTGCCAGAGTCAACAAGTCGTTGGAAGTGGACGCTTTTTTGTATTTTACATGATAAGTTGAAGCTTCCTGGTGAGCATCTTAGCCAAATCCTATTTAACTTACCCTGAATATGTTCTGATTTTCTCTTATTCTTTATTCGTAGATATCGTTTTGATAGCAATTTTCTCTCTCAGCTTAAAGGCATGGGCCTTTATCATCCTATGGTTTATCTTGGCTCCAGTTGCGCATCGATGGGATCTGGGACCGCTATATGTAAGTTTAGCAAATCACCATACTTGTGTACATATTTTTGTCCTGTTGTTTGAGTAGTCCTGTTGTCTATATTGTGGCATTGTATTAAATGGACATAGTTGTGGTCTTCTTGTTGCTTGGTTGCTTCCGTCAGTTGTTTTGTCAGAATGAGTATGTTTGACATGCTTTAGGCTCCGTTTGTTTTGGTGGAAAACCATTTTCTTGGAAAATGGATTTCTTCCTCCTTTCATTTTCATTTGTTAGTTTTGGTAAGTGGGGGAAAATAATTTTCTTAAAGATGGGAAAATGCTCTTAGAAGAGGAAAACCAATTTACTTTTATAAAAAAGGTATGCCACATTTTCCTCTTCACTCTTGACTTCTCTTTATTCTCTCCTCCCATTTTTCCTTCTGTTTACTCCATTTACCTTTTCCCCCTAAGTTTTCCTCTAATCAAACAAACAAAGGAAAACTTTTTCTAAAATCATGTTTTCCATTGAAATATTGTTTTCCTTGAAAAGTGATTTTCCATGAAAATTGTTTTCCATTAAAACAAACGGAGCGTCTTTGCATCTGGGCTAGTCCTAGTTTTACTTTTTCTGGGTTCTTTCTAGTGCTATCTGTCATTAGACTCTCAAGCTTTGCTAGATTGGGATCAAGATGACCTGCTGAGAAAATGATATCTGCAACCTCTCTTCTGTTGTTTTTAACTAAAAGTTGATTATTCAGTAATGATATAACTTTCCTGGTTTCACTCTCAACTTGGAGACAATATCCTAAGATGGCTCCTGTTAGCAGACCCCAAATCATTTTGGAACTAAGGCCAAAATGCCAAATAATTTGCTACTATTTATAAAATGATAAGGTAAAGGTTATTATCTTCAGAGTAGCAGAAGAATCACTTCATCTGTTGCTTCATATATGCTTTCCCATTTGATTAACTACTTGGAGGCGTGCAACATAAGATATGATTGTTCCTTTTTAAGCTACTTAACAACTGACTTTGATTCATGCCAGCCATTGGTTGGATGCCTATTTGTAAATCATATGTTGTGATGTGGATGACCTTCGAAAGCTTGAAGCAAATGGTAGAGAAAATATAAAGATTAGATAGATTTTAATATAGATAGTGCCAACAAAGCCCCATCTATGCAGAACAAGTGATGTCTGTAAGACCAAAGGCAGAGAGCTAGAACGAACTCATCTTCTGAGGCTCTTCTTCTGCAGGTCTAAAGAATATTTAGCTAATTTGGAAATTGCACTTGTATTTGACACTAAACAAATAATAAGTGACAGTGAACAGAGTTGGTGTCCTGTGTCCCCTATAGGCTCCGAGTCTGCGAAACTTATGAGCAAGATAGCTTTGGTTTATATACAGGTTGAATTGGATGGACTTATTAGCCAAATGAGGATATATGAAAAGTGTGCCAGAGTGACCAAAACTAAACTGTACATTAGTTTCGTGAGTGGTGCTGCTGCTATGTGATTTCTGTTGCTTTATTTCTTTGTTGTCCCTGTTAGAAAATCTTGTTTTGAGTTAATTATTGATAATTAAGCAATTTGAAGTCCAGTTGGCTTGGTACTACTACTTTCCTTAACTAGTGAACTCTCATTTGTTCAGATACTTGGAACAGGATTTGGCATCATCTTTTATAATCTCGGACATCGTCAAACAGGTGAACTCAGGTAGGAGCTGACACAGATTGCTGGAGTTTTCTTTTAATCATCTGCTATATTCCTGTTCTTTCCAAATTCTAAACCCATGTCTCTCTCTGTTTTTCCTTGACGTCCCATGAATCCACGATTATGCATCTTCACTTAAATTATCCATCAATGAACTTGAATCTATCGGTGGCTTTCTAAATAGGGGGTGAAGGGTTTACATGAGGGGCACGAGAAGACTTCCTATGCAGCTATCGTAAATCCTACATGGTGCAACCAAGTACCAATCAACCAATCAAATAATTTTGTAATTCTTTTTTCCTTTATTTCTCTGGTTTTTGGGGTTTGGAAGAAGGTTGCATTGTCACATGGTGTAAGCCGTGTAACTGCTACATTGAAGAAAAACTTCCAGAGTGGCACCACCCTAAAGTGTTTGTTAATGTTGACATGCAGTGCGTATTCAGTCTTCAATGAGGACTTCAGAGAACTACCAGGAACTCTCAACGCAGACCGTCTGGATAGAGATCTACGAACAGGTCAGCTTTAGGTGATGGTACAGAGTACAGATCTGGATTTGTATAAGCTAGTGCAATTTCACTTTCCTCCACTATTCCTGCGTTCAGTGTTCAAAGTTCAAGCGCCTTACTATTTCATTATGCAGAATACATTGACGCAACATGTAAGCTGATTTTTGTGGTATAAATAGGTTTCTGTAAAGTATTATGCACCATTCCCCGTAAGAAAATAGGAAAAAATAACTTAACAGCAATTTTCTTTTATGCAAAAACTTGTAGACACTGATAATGGAAAATTTACTGTGAAGTTTATCACCTTATAGCTGCTCTGACTGTTTCAATTGTTATTTTCTCCTCTTTATACCGCCCATTCGTCTGCAGTTGTACATGATATTAATGAAATCTATGTCGAAAGAGAGGAGGATTTTGCAAAAAACCAAATATATGTCAAAACTGTAAAAATCGTCTACTTTTTTTAAAAAATTGGCAGTGGCTTAAGGTCAATATTAAGTAGAGGATGAACCATCTTTTTGGTTTACATTAACTAGTTTCATTTATTCATTTACCAACTTGATTCAGTCGACATTTTTCTTTTAAATTCATTTATTGACCATTATAATTCATTAGATAATCAATATATTCCATTTAGTTAGTTTGTTGGGTTACTTTTTAAGACTTTTTGTTGTGGTTCGAGATGTAAAGATGGAGATGGTCGTGTGATGTTGGCTTGAGTCGGCGGTTCGGGTGGGTGGAAAATTTTTTGGTGGTAATCCTCGGCTTAGTAAGATGAAATGGGATTGTTAGAAGAATGTGGGTTTTGGTGCTGTCTAATTTTTTTGTTAGAACTAGATATATTTTCTAATAATTTTGTAAGAATTTGCTAAAAGTCAAACATAGGTTGCAAAACTATGAAAGCTGTAAAAGGGTTATCAGTGAAGATTAAAGGGGGTACGAGCAAAGATTAAGGGTATGCATATTTTTAGCCCTGTCAATATTTACAAGAATCCTCTTAACGATGAAACACATACCCCTTTAATATACTCACTTGTACCCCTATTTCATGATTTTCATTATTTCACCATGTTTTTGGTTTTCATTCTCCCAACATATTAATCCCAAATCATTTTAAGTTTTGTTACTATTTACATTCTACTTTGATCATCATGTTTTTCGTTTTCATTCTCTCAACGTATATAAGTATATAATAATCTTGTAAAGAAAGTGTTATGCCATAGTACCTGCAGCTTTTGGTAATGGAACTTCAACCCTAGTCATGTGTTTTTCTTCATCAATTTCCTTAATTGCTCAATACCATCTTAAAATTTTGAAGATAACTTGGTATTTGATTTTGGAGAAGCATGTTATCGGGATCCTACTTTGTATTGAAGAGGCAAGTAAGATCAAATTGGTAAGATCGAATTGGTAGGATTGAGTAGCAGGATCGTAAGATCTTATACAACTGGTTAAGAGAGCGACAATTATGCTACAATATGGTAAAAGAGTCATCTCTTTCTCCTTACCGTTATAAAAAAAAAAGGTAAAACAGTCATGTTAAAAGTTTAAACACACTAATAGTAGTTGTTACATTCGCAAATGAAGATAGTACTTCAATCTCTCTAAGATTTAAGTAACATTTAAACGCAATGTAATAGAAGTAAAATAACTTCATATTTTTTTATGATTTTTTTTATAGTAGGACATGATCGTAGAATCGTTTTAAGATTTTATGATGTAAAATTTTCTAGTTGAGTATGGTTGAAAGATCCTACAAATTAAGATTGTCATAAGATCCGGATCCATAAAGTCATTTAGGATTGTAATATCTTAGGATCGTAAGATCTGAATTGGAATTTTGATGACAATGGTTACAACTTACAAACATTAGATCAGACTTTATTGCAAAATTAAAGATAAATTCTTCATTGTTAGTGTAATTCACTACCAATTTACCATCTTCCAAATGTGCCATTAAATTAATGCAAATAAGAATTGATCAGTGGCAGTTTTTTTTTTTTTGAGGGGATTTGTTCAATTGTAGATTAATTAATATAGAAAGTAAAAATAACCCCAATAATAAATTAAGGGGATATGGCGAAATCGATAGACGAATGAATGGTGAGGTGAGTGAATGAGAGCTGAAATTTTAAGGAGAGAGAGAAGAAGTGTACTACGGTTTCAAAGGAAATGTAGATTTTCTTTAGGAAAAAAAATCAAATTTAGAATCCTACCATAAATTACAGTTGCAAAAGGAAGAGAGTCAGATACCTAAATTTGATTTTTTGGTAAAATTGGAAAATTATTTCATCTTTATAACTGTACAATGCAACCAATTTACAAGAGAAGCTAAAAGGTACACCTTGGTATACGTACCTCTACCAAATTTGAATTCAGTTGCCCTGTATCGTTAACCCATTTAGAAAATTAATTGAAAATTATTTGGTTTTACTGGTTAATTGAACTGAATTAAACCGAAAAATGGTTTTTTTTTAGGGAAGCCCAAAGGCACTAATTTATATCATTCAAACATAACGAAACAATACAAGAAGGAAAATCACCCGACCAGACTCTCCAGTCACTAATCCAAGGGGATAAATGAGCAAAGCATGAGCAGCCTCATTACCTTCTCGCCTAACAAAACTCCACTCTACGGAAACAAAACTGCCACTAAGAGCTAAAATATCCTCGATAACAAGACCAAATAGATTGACACTCAACTGACGAGACTTCACAGCATTGACAACCACAAGACAATCGGACTCGATAACAACTCTATCAAAACCCCTTAAAACCGCAAGCTTCAAACCCCACCAAACCGCTTTTGCTTCCGCCACACAGGCCTCCCAATGTTCTCCACCCTGCCAAGCCGCACACGCCAAAACAACATCACTCTCATCTCTGCACACCGCCCCTAGACCAGTTCCCACATCACGTAATGACCCCGCATCAACATTTATTTTAATCCACCCAGCTTGAGGCTTCCCCCACTTCACTCCCGCACTCCTATCCGCCATGGCTCTACCTCCCCCAACCTGCAACCCTGCCTTCTTCTCCTTTGCTTCCTTACCTTCCGCCCAAATCTTACACGCATATCTGACCTCCCTGCTACCTACGCAAGCTTCCCCCTCAAAGACCCACTGGTTACGAGCACGCCAAATAGTCCAGCAAGTATAAAGGAAAAGCTCACGCCCCTCCTCATTAAGCTCCTCAAAGACCGACTCCCACCATTCCCTTACATCTCCCACTCTTCGATCCTCCTTCCAACGGATAGCACTAGCATCCCACACCTCTTTGGCAATCACACAATCACGTAAAGCATGCAACACACTTTCCTCCTCCCTCTTGCAAACTCCACAAATAGTGTCAAAAGACGGAATCCTACGGTGGAGCCCTTTAAGAGTAGGAAGAGATTCATGACATACTATCCAAGCAAACAGCTTAACCCGAGGAAGGATCGCAGCCTGCCAAACTCTCTTCCACACAGCCCAATAATCCTCCGAGCTCGACGCCTCAACACCACGGTTATCGCCCGCAATAGCCCTATAAGCCGACTTTACCGAATAAATACCATTTCTCTCCAAATCCCAACACCTTTGATCGACAGGAAGACTAAGAGGAATACTCATGATCCTTTCCTTCTCAAAAGGAAGAAAAAAGCGTTTAACTTCGACTCATCCCATCTACCCCTACTATCATCAATGAAAAAACTCACCTTTAGATCAATTGGAGCTTCTCCACGGGGAGACAGTACCAACCTTGACTGAGTATTCGGTATCCACGGCTCTGTCCAGACCCCTATAGACTTTCCGTCACCCACACGCCACCGCACCCCTCTTCGAACTACCCACTTCGCTTCCCAAATTCTCCTCCATGTATAACTCGGGTTCTTACCCAAGTCCGAACTTAGAAAATCATCATTCGGAAAGTATCTTGCCTTTAACATCTTCTCAACAAGACTACCTTGACCCACCATAAGACGCCATGCTTGCTTGCCCAATAAAGCCCAATTAAACAATTTAAAGTCTCGAAACCCAAGTCCTCCTTCACACTTCGCCTTGCACATCGTTTTCCAAGCCACCCAATGAAGCTTCTTCTCACCTCTTTTTTGCCCCCACCAAAATTGTGAAACCAATAATCGAAGTTCGTCACAAAACGTCGAAGGAATTCTAAACACACTCATTGTATAGGTAGGGATAGATTGGGCCACTGCCTTTATCAAAACCTCCCTACCCGCTCTAGATAGAATTAAACCCTTCCACCCTTGTAATTTTTTCACAGCTTCTCCTTCACACCTCGAGTAATGACCTTCTTCGATCTACCAACCACTGTTGGCACACCCAAATACCGATCATGGATATCCACCTTCGACACTCCCAAGCACGAGGACAATTATTCTCGACGATCCACCGGCACCATCTTACTGTACGAAACACTCGTTTTCTCAAGGTTGAACATTTGACCAGACGATTTCTCATACAACACCAACACCCTTTTAATAGACACTGCATCCAACATAGCCGCCTTCACAAAAAATATACAATCATCCGCAAAGAGAAGGTGGATAACCGCAGGCGCAGACGGGGCAATCCTCACTCCTTGTAAACTCCCCCTTTCCTCATACCTCCTAAGAATAGCCGTAAGAACCTCCGCACAGAGAATGAATAAATAAGGCGACAACGGGTCACCCTGTCTCAACCCCCATTCCGGCCGAAAATCTTGCGTAGGTTTCCCGTTAATAAGAACCGCAAACTCTACGGACGACACACATTCCATGACTCTACCAATCCAGCTCTCATCGAATCCCATCTTCACAAGAACTGCTCTCAAAAAAGACCATTCGACCCTATCATAAGCCTTTGACATATCGAGCTTTAAAGCCATACTCCCTTCCCCATGCTTCGAATTTTTCATGAAATGGAACAACTCAAATGCCGCTAGAATATTATCTGTTATCATCCTCCCCGGAGTGAAAGCACTCTGATTGACAGAAATAATGTCCCCCAAAAAAGCTTGAGTCTATTTGCCAAAACCTTTGAAATCAATTTATACACCACATTGCACAACGAAATGGTGCGAAAATCAGACATTTTATTAGCCCCACTTTTCTTCGGAATCAGCACAATAAAGATTTTATTTAAATTTGCCGGCATCGGACCCCCATGTAAGAAATTCAAGACTGTAGAAACCACACAAGGACTCACAATATGCCAATAAGACTGATAAAACAAGGGACACATACCATCCGGCCCAGGGGCCTTAATCGGGTGCATTTGACTCAAAGCGAAATTCACCTCCTCCTCTCGATACGGGGCAGCTAACCCCTCATTCATACTGTCTGACACCCTAGCCTGAACATCATCAATATCCTGGCGAATCATGCTCGGATTTGACGAAGCAAAGAGACGCTGAAAATAATCAAGTGCCACCCCGCTAATCGCCTCATCCCCGCATGCAACCGAACCATCCTCTTTAATCAATTCTCGAATAGTATTCTTCTTTTTGCGCTGTGATGCTCGCCTATGAAAAAACTTCGAGTTCTTGTCCCCTTCTGATAACCAAAGCACTCTCGAGCTTTGCTTCCAATATACCTCTTCCTGCTTAACTAGGTCTGAAATTTCATGAACAAGCATCCTTCTCTCCTCCACCAGCTCCTCCGTAAGCCCCCCTACATTTAGTTTTTTAATCCGCTTGCGCTTCTTTCTCAACTCTTTGAACACCTACCCAAATCGAACCCCACTCCAGCTTTTTAGTCCTTCTGCACATGCTAACGTTTTCCCCTCTAAATCCACTCCCCCATAAAACCACGCTGCCTCAATCACCTCCTCACGCGCCGATTCCTCTACCCACATTTGCTCAAACCTAAAAGGTTTATCTTTGAAACCCCGCCTTTCCTCCGCACACTCCAAGTTAAGCCTAATCGGCGCATGGTCCGACCACTCACGATCCAAGTTAAACAATCGAGCCAAAGGGAAGAGCTTAAGCCACCCATTGTTTGCCAAGGCCCGATCTAATCGACATTGAATGTTCGCTTCGCCATCTCTACCATTGTCATATGTAAACTGATATCCCGTCGCGTCGAGGCTATGGAAACCACACTCATCAAGAGCATTACGAAAATTTTGCATTTGCCATTCCGCTGTAACATTCCCTCCACTCTTTTCATAATCAAACAAAACTTCATTAAAATCTCCCATGCAAACCCACGGACATTGAATTTGAGTCGCTAACAAGCCAAGCAAAGACCACGAAAGATGTCTATTATGCACTTCAGGCCACCCATAGAACCCGGTGAACCTCCACTCTATTTCACAACTCTCCGTCCCTACCATGACATCAATATGGTGAATGGACATCGACCTAAGAGACACTCCCAATCTTTTATCCCATAGCCAAGCAATACCACCACTCCTCCCCATACTATCCACCGCTAGACCATCAAAGCTACCAAGCCTATCCTTCACACGCATTTCACCACTACTTAACTTCGTCTCTGATAAGAAAACTAGAGACTGGGCCTCCCTTCGAATAAGGTCTCGAAGGTTACCAATTGTAGAGGGGTTGCCCAACCCTCTACAATTGAGGCTAAGGCCAATCATGGCTCCAGCCGGGGTTGGACTCGACCAACCTCCGGGAAAACAAGCGCTTCCACAGAAGACAAAATGATCTTCTTTGAGACATTCCCACCATCAATGTCCATATCATTTTCACGGATCCTTTTCCCTATCACCAACTCATCATGCGCACCACTATTAGAGCCCCCTTCTTTCCTAGCAATTTTCTTCCATTTCTTCCCTCCATTCCCATTACTAGTAGCAACACCTGAATTATCTACCTTCCCCACTGAGAGATCCGCCAGCACCAAAGGGTTAGTAACTGCCTCATCTCGTTCATCCTTATTGCTCTCTACCACGTCTAAGATGTTACTCTTCACTATAACTGTACTAGGGCTTTCATCAACCACCACCTGCTGCACCTCATCCCGAGCATTGGGCGTAACTTCACTTCGCAACATAGATCGAGGACGAGGCTTAGGTACAAAAGTCAAATCCTTTTGACTTCCAAAAGAGCCTACATTTCCTTCTCTTACTCTTCCCCTACCTTTCGCTGGAGACGCTCTCAAGAAAGCGCTCCACTGCTTGATCGTCGGCGACTCCCCAGCATCTTCAAATGCCGCACAATCACGGTCAGCATGCCCTGGACAACCGCACACATAGAAAAAGATTGGCAGCCTTTCATACTTAATATCTACCTCAACAATGAAGCCTTGTTTATTTCTGATTTTTCGAAATCTACGTAAAGGTTTGGACACATCTAACAACACCCTCGCCCGCCAAAATCGTTCCCAACTCCGCTAGTTCTCTTCATTTCTAATAATCTCACCCATCTTCAACGCCACCAAACGCACATCTTCCCCTGATCTACTATCCAATGGAAGATTATAGAGTCGAATCCAGAAAGGAGAAGAGGTCAGTTTCATGGACTGTGGTTGTTCGCCGCCATCAACCTCACGCAACAGTAGCAAATGATTGTCAAACGTCCAAGGAGCCCCCTCTAGAATTTTATCTTTATCTCTCCAATGGAAGAATTGGATTAACATCTGATCATTCTCAATTGCAGTGAACTCAACTCCTCTGGCCAAAGCCCAGACTTTGCTAAGGGTGCGTTGTAACGCATCGAAATTGTAAGGCCGCACCGTTAATAATTTTCCGACTAGGGTTAGGGCTTGACGCCCATCATCACTCTTCGTCTCCACCGCGCCTAAATCAGCAATGTCATCTTCGTTCTCCTCAATTCTTAAAACAGCACATTGATTAACTAAATCGTCCGCCATAATCAAGAACAGAACCCTAAAAGGGACCTAACTTGCAGGAAAGCAAGACAAACTCACACACTCTTCGAGGGAACCGAAAAATGGTTTTAACTGTTAGTCAACTGAACCGAAATGACCCGTAACTGATTTATAAATTTAATAATTTTCCTATTTTACCCTTCGTAAATTAAAAAAAAATCAAATTTAACATCAAACATTTAAATAATCAACCCTATCCCTTAAATAATAATAATAATAATAACAATAATAATAATAATAATAATCAACCCTAAGGGCCTGTTAGCTTATATATATATATAGATATAAAGCTATTGTTTTGATACCCAAGATTTTTAATGCTCAAATACCCAATTGTTAACAATGTTAAATAATGTCTTTTGTAATTCACAACATAAATACCATGCTGGCCTCCTCCTCCAGAATATTTGCGTTCGTGTGCATGTTCAACCATTTGAAAAGACATAATAAGGCTACTAACCTCTTTCTGAGTTCATGTCTTTTGAACAATATGTTATTATGTGTCAATATACTGATTCAGCAGGAATTATTGTGGTTAAAAAGATATGTATGTATAGTATATATAATTTTTTGGCCTTGCCAAATTGAAGGGGACCCCAATGATCTAAATTCATCATCAATACATCATTCATTCATCATATTTTTTGCTTTACCCACACAACTCTCAAACATTCATATAACGATTAAATATATGGGAAATTTTTTGCTTTACCCACACAAAATTTTTGTATATGTATTTTTTGTGTAAAAAGTACAAATAATTGTCTAAAAAGTATAAATTAACTCTTTTTGCGCACTACCTGATTCGCTCAATGTGGATCACCTAATCCAATGTGGACAATATAGGTGGTTTGTTAGAGGTAAGACTCTGTATAACGAGAGAAACCTATGATGAATGTTATTGAGAGATATTATAGACATATTTGGGAAAGATCCAAGCCTTCCCTGTACAATCTGTATTAGTACAATCTGTTGGAATATGCTGATTCAGACCATCAACATACCAGAAAAATAATAGAGAAAATAAATGTAGTAGCAAGTTACCTGTAGAGGGGGTATGTTATCGGCAGCAGAAAACATCACCCTAGCCAGTTTGATATCGTGATGGGAGCTCAGAACACACTGAACAAACAGATTAGGTTCACAGTTGATGAACCTGGCCAGATTTTCCATCACGCCCGCATCAATACAAAACTCCACCATACTATCAACAACCTTCTCCTCAGGTTTGTCTAGTGCACTGTCAGAAGGCATAAACACATCTTACAATCTCATCTATTTGAGGGAAGAGAAATATCAATTATTCATGCTGATAGACGGATCTTGAAATTTTTTGTTTAGGGGGGCCAAATTATTTAGATTATATGATTTTGATAATTTAAATAATTATATACATGATAAAATTAATGTAATTCAATTAATAATTTTGGGTTTTGAATATTGCTTAAACAGGATATTGTATGGGAGTCGTATGCCCTAGAGATGTTGAGGCCGGAGTTAGTTAAACAGCTCTACTACAAGACTATCATGGCTCCACTGTTTTGCTTCAATGTTGTGGTGAATCATGCACCACAACTTGTTACTAAACAGTTTCCTGAGTTCAATGGTTACTCGCCAGAGGCCCTTCTTGATATGGGGGCTTATGGTGTTTAATTGGGTATTATTTTTATGAAAATCTTATGATGTTCTAATGAAAATATAAACTCTGGATATTGTAGATACGGGCTTTTGAGGACAAATAGTTAGGGTCTGTCGAGATTCGAGACGAGAATTTTCAATCTTTCGAGCCAAAGTCGGGTTGGGCCAGGCCCCCAATAAAAATGACCTGAATTGGGCCACCAAGGGGTTTGGGCCGGACTAACAGGCAGGGTCGAGCCGGATTTTCGAGTTCATCTCTAGTCTAGAGGAAGAATAATCTTACTCTGAGGCAGACTGTTAGGAGGTCTTATCTTAGGTATACCATTTAATATCATTCATGTTAAAGCAAAAGAAAGCTAGTGATGACAAGTTCAATTCTCTTAGGAACTGGCTTTAATTTGTTAGTTCTCAGTTGTACTGTAGTTAGTTCAGATGTAATGTAAGAGCATATTTAGCGAAGACAAAATTGTTGGACTTAAGAGAGAGAATATATAAAAAAAATGTAAAGAGAAGAGAGAGAAAAGGAGAGAGAGATAGTCATTTTCGAAAGACCAAATGCTTGGCTTTATAGTATTTGAGGAGAGAGAAAGAGAAATTTAATACTTCCTCCGTTTCACTAAAGATGTTACATTTTTTTCACGGACTCCTAAGTAGTTTTTGGGTAGGAGAGAAGTGGAGAGAAAAAAGTAAGTGGGGACCATGTGATTGGAAAGAGATAGAGAGAAACTTTTTGCAAAAAAGGAAAGTGTAACATTTAATTAAAAACTTTCTAAAATGGAAAGTGTAATATCTTTAGTGAAACGGAGGAAGTATAAAATATTGCGTTGAAGACCAAA
This sequence comes from Patellifolia procumbens, assembly GCA_947645195.1. NCBI lineage: Eukaryota > Viridiplantae > Streptophyta > Magnoliopsida > Caryophyllales > Amaranthaceae > Patellifolia > Patellifolia procumbens. The sequence continues at coordinate 49,384 of CANSGD010000321.1, forward strand.
TGCTTGGTCTTTGCTAAAATGCTAACCATGGTCTTATACTTTTGTAGTTATTTGGGAGCATCAATTAATCTCATCACAAATTGCAACATCATCTTGTAATCCATCTGACAAAAGTTGATGATAATACAGTACATAGGCTGATTCGCATAGCTCTCTTCTCATTACTCTACTCTGCTCTCCTTCATTACTCCTATCCAACACCATCCGGTGTCCCTCATTACTCCTCTCATCCCTCCTCTTTTGAGGCAATTTTTAGGGAATAATTAAAAGATTTGATTTCTGCTCAAATCAAATGTCAAACAATAAAACCAATTCATTATGTTCATCCTCATTTTCTGCTCCCCCTAAAGAAAAGAGAAAAAAAATTATATTCTTCATCTTCACCGGTGACTTATATTTTGGGGAAAAGGAGGAGAGAAGAAGAGACTTCCTCATCCGATTTTTCTGCTCAATCAATTGTAAGTTCAGTTCAATTTGTTGTATTTTGATAAATTATGTATGTTTGTGTAATTAGAACGAGTGATAATTGATGTATTGGTGTATTTTGATAATATATGCATGTTCTTGAATTTGGTTGATTGTAATTTGTAATCGGGTATCTCCTTTTCTTTTTTCTATAACTGGGTATCTTCTTTTCTTTTTTCTAAATGCATTATTATTAATCTTTAATATAATTCTGAATATGCATTATTATTAATCTTTAATATGGCTTATCCAGTAGATTATTATGAGATGGAAGTTTTAGTGGAATGTGTATGCTTTGGGCCTTATTGCTTAATTATCGAATTAGCTTGCTTGATCTAGTTCTGCAGCAATAATCTTATCTTCGAGTCATATGATAATTTATTTGTTTATTTGATAATTTATTTGTTGATTGATTAAATTCAACTTTCAAAAGTCTTCATATTCAAGTGCAAAATTAATACACATATGACTTTCAACTTTCAAAAGTCTCCATATTCAAGTGCAAAATTAATACACATATGACTTTCAACTTTCAAAAGTCTCCATATTCAAGTGCAAAATTAATACACGTATGACTTTCAATTGTCATATATTCACATGCACCCACCCTAATCTTCCTATATATACTCCATAATGTTGAAATCAAAGATTCACATATAACTTAGAGAGTTTCCAAAAATAAAAAAAATAAAAAAACCCTAAACCCTAAACTTCGGTTTGTAATGGGATTCTTAGCTAAAACTCTCACATTTCTCTTCCCTATTAGCAAAATCAAATTAATTAAACTTATTCTCCGTCGGTCTATTTCAGGTAAGAATCGGTTTGAGTTAATTTCTTATTCAAATCGAGTTTATGTCGATTAAATTTGGGTTTTATTTCGACTTGACATAATGTAGATTTCGGTTAAAAATCGATTTGAGTTAATTTCTTTTGAGTTATTTGGATATTAATCTCCGTCGGTCTATTTCGTGTAAGAATCGGTTCGAGTTAATTTCTTATTCAAAACGAGTTTATATCGATTAAAATTAAAATGATTTCAAATTATTATAAGATAGGATGTAAACAATAACTCACCCTGTACTCGTGTTTCAAGTCTTAGGCTAGACAAGCAAGGCCAAAAAAATCTAATTTATGTTCAAATGACTATCTGCAAATGGCCAAATTGAGAAGACAACATAATGCAGATAAACATTCCTCATCTTCATTAGCTTCTTCATCAAGTTCAACTCAATCATTGTCTGAAAATTCAGCTCAATCAGAGTCACTTTCAGCTTCATCAACGTCTGAAAGTTCAACTTAAGCAGTGCCTGAAAATTCAGCTCAACCAGAGTCACGTTTAGCTTGGCCTAGTTATGTTGATGACATTTTTTTGCTGAAGTACTGGAGAAACGGGGTTTTGAAAAGTAAAATTTTATTGCACAAATTAGTGAGCGATTGTGCGAATCCGTAAGAAAGCCTACCTCCTTTTTTCTTTTCTTTTTTCTGTTTCGAAACATATGAAGCTGAAATTTTGACCTATAGACTATTCTCTTTGGTCTACAGAGACACTGCATTTTTAGAGTGTGGTGGTAATTATGCTACACTTAAAGATTGCGGTGTTCCATTTTTAGATAAAGAAGTTTCTGATAATGTAAGTGTTTACTTAGAACTATTGCTTTAGCAAATTTGAATCATTTAAACTTCGTCCTTAAGTAATAATATCTTATATTCTTTGCCCAGTATGTTTGTGTAGCAGCTTATTTGTATAGTGTGGACGAAAAATCAGTGAATATATTCCACATTCAACGAGAAGGTTCTGCTCCAAGGATGAAAAGTTATTAATATTCTTGAGTCCAACACGTAATTTTAGATAGTAAATTATTGTTGTTATCTATTACTCCCCCCCTCCCGATTTATTTGTGGCGTATAAGGTCTGTTCTCTTCGGCATAATTCAGCTGAATTGAACTGAACTGAACTAAACTAATTGGAGCTGAATTGAACTGAACTAAACTAAAATGAATTGAATTGAATTAAAATAAATTTAATATAATTTAATTTAATTTAATAAATATATAAATAATATTTAAACAATTATAATATGAATATTAAATAATAATTATAATGATAAGTAATAATAATAAATAATTAATAATGAATAATAATAATAATAGTATTTGGGTATTTTTAAATGATAGTTACAAATAAATAATATTAATAATCATGAATTAATAATAATAATGATGATGATAATTAATGATTATAATGATAATTAATAATAATTATTTTATAGTCTTAGTATTAATAACAATTATTTTAATAATAATAATGAATTAAACCATGTTCCTCTGTAATGATAATAGTAATAATAATGAGTAAAGCTATAATTAACAAAATAATATAGATATAATAATAATAATAATAAGAGTAATTAGTAAAATAAATTAGACCAACATAATAATAATATTTAACAAAATGGTTATAAAAGAATGGAGATTGAACTAAACTGAACTGAATGGAGTTGAACTAAATTGAACTGAACTGATTAGAGCTGAACTGAACTGAACTAAACTAAAAATAAGCTGGGGAGAACAGGCGCATAGATTTTGAACACTTTTCACTTTGCCACTTTGATTGTTTTTTAGTTTGTATACGTAACTACAAAAAACATACTCATGTGGGGTGTTGTTTGATTTGGCTCATGTGTACTTTCCAAAAATATAATTTTTTGTAATTTTTTCTTATACCAAATTTGAGATATTAGTTTTTGAAATTGTATCTTGAAAAGTGTGAAAAAATGAATGCAACAACTAAAATTGTGACGGAGGTAGTATCATATAATTATATACGTAGATGTAATAGGAGTTAATAATATTATTCCATTTATAAGAGACAAAGTATGAGCCGAAATTGTAAAAGTAGATGTGATCTGAGTTAGTACAAGGTTAATAAAATATGATAATCCCTCCGTTTTTATTTAATAAGGACACTTTGAGTTTTGTTACTATTTACATTTTACACTTTGACCATTGTATGCTATTTATATGTGAATAAAAACATAGTCATGTGGGAATTGTTTGATTCATCTTAATGTGTATTTTTTTAATTATCAACTTTATAAATTTTTGTCATGTGTAATTAGAGATATTCGTAGTAAAAATCTTGCATTGGTAAGCGTGAAAAGTACAAATGTCCCTATTGAATAAAAAAGAGAGGGAGTAATAGATAAAGATAACTTGACATAAATAATATGTAGTTCATGTTCAAAAATAAATTTGTAAACTAGTCTATTTCATAGAGTTTAAGACTCAATAAACTATTAAGATTATCATAATGTATAAACCAATCATAACTTTAGTTATACAACTCAAAGAATTATAATATTTATAGCTTAGTACTCAGCTCAAAAGATGCTCAAAAATAGACCCATTTTTTAATAATTATCTTATGATTAAGGGCCTCTTCTGTTCAGCTTATTTTCAGTTCAGTTCAGTTCAGCTCTAATAAGTTCAGTTCAGTTCAGCGCTAATAAGTTCAGTTCAGTTCAGTTCAGTTCAACTCTAATGAGTTCAGTTCGGTTCAGTTCAGCTCCAATAAGTTCAGTTCAGCTCCAATAAGTTCAGTTCAGTTCAGCTCCATTCATTATTTAACCATTTTGTTTAATATATTATTATTGGTCTAATTTATTTTACTCATTATTATTGTTATTATATTATTATTGTTATTACTATTATTATTTATATATACTCCCTCCGTTCCAAAATGTTTTACCCATTTGGAATATGGGGAAAACCAAGGCAAATAGAATCATAGGAGAATCTTATGTTTATTTTAATAATTTTCATGTACTTTTTTTTCCGTATTAGGAAAAGTAAGAGAGAGATTCAAATGTGGGGACCATTAAAGTACAAATGAGTAAAAGGTAGGTAAATATTTAGATATTGAAGGGTAAAATGGGGAGAAAAAATGTATATAAATAGAAAATATTTTATATGGGTATATCTTTTTGAAACGGCCTAAAACGGAAAATGGGTATAACATTTTGGAACGAAGGGAGTATTATTTTTGTTACTACATCTTTACTCATTATTATTACTATTATTATTATGGTTGAGCAAGGTTTGGGTTGGTGCGCGGTTTAATCAAATTTCATGTCAATACGAGTATTCTACTTTGCAATTGTTGTTTTATTTTACCGACTAAATATTCACTATTACATTGTACAAGTAAGCTACAAAAAGTTATAAGATATGAAAAATTACAAAGTTGCTAATAATACTGCAGTACTATTTAAGGTACAACATTGCCCTTACGTTGCATATTAAAGATACTTTGACGGTTTGTGGTGGGGTTTGGTGTATATCTCTATCATAGACTAACCCACCACAAATCGTGGTTTGGTTAGAAGCACACATCAACCCATGTTTTAAGTTAATTATTATAATGGTAATATTAATTTACTTCTTAGACATTATTGTTATTATATCATCATCGTCAAGTATTAATATATTAATGCTAATAATAGTAATTACTCATTATTAATTATTATATAATCAGTAATTATTATTTTTAAAATTAATTTATTAATATTATTATCTATTTATAACTATCCTCTAATAACATTATCATTATTCATTTGATATTATTCTAAATTATTAGTTTAACTATTATTACTTAGAATTACTATTACTATTATTTAAGATTCATAATAATTATTATTTACTTATTATTTATATATTTATTATAATTTAATTCAACAATTCAGTTCAGTTCAGTTCAGCTCCAATAAGTTCAGTTCAGTTCAGCTCTAATAAATTCATTTCAGTTCAGTTCAGTTCAGCTCTAATAAGTTCAGTTCAGTTCAGCTCCAATAAGTTCAGTTCAGTTTATTTCAGTTCAGTTCAACTAGAATTAGCCGAAGAGAACAGGCCCTAAGTGGAGCTACCCATTACTAAATATCCTATTTGGCGATGTAAAAAATTATGTACCAAAAGCGAGACATATATAAATGCTAAAATTTAACATGTTGAATATGTGTATGTTCTCCCGGGGTTTTTTCAATTCAGTTAGTTTAGTTTAGTTCACAATACTTTTACTCGCACATTTTCACTATTCCTTTTAGTTCAATCCAGTTCAATTTTTTAAAAAAAGTTCTCTCAGTTAAGTTATTTTAAGGCGAAAAGAACATGCCCTAACACCTTTCTAACAATTTAAGAAATAAACTTAGGGACTTTTTTCCTCAGCTCATTTCGGTTTAATTTACTTCATTTCAACTCTGCACAATCTTTTTACTTTCATATTTTAATGTTCGTTTCAGTTGGATTCAGTTTAATTTAGCTATTTTCAGACGAAGAGAAATGGACCCTTATTATGTGAATCGATATCCGAAATCTTGCATTAAGGGGAGAAGAAATATGAGCATTTGTTAAATATAGAGCTTGTTCTCTTCGTCGAATTCTAGCTGAACTGAACTGAACTTATTGGAGTTAAACTGAACTGAAATAAACTACACTGAATTTATTGGAGATGAACTAAACTGAACTTATTGGAGCTGAACTGAACTGAACTTGTTGGAGCTGAACTGAACTAATAGGAGCTCAACAGAACTGGACTAAACTTATTGGACCTCAACTAAACTAAACTGAGGTGAACTTATTGGAGCTGAATTGAATATATAAATAATAATTAAATAATAATAATTATGAATTTAAATAATGAGTAATTATAATACTAAGTAATACTCCCTCCATTTTTTTAATATGCATATTTTACCATATTGGGGTGTTTTTTTTAATATGTATGTTAGTGCACCTTTCTATATATGGTGCGGTGCACATTTAATTCTTGTCTTGATATTCCCAAAAGTGGGCCTAAAAGTGCACATTTAATAAGATTTCTCTTTTTCTTTCTTACTTTTCCTCTTTCTCTTTGTTACTTTTTAGAATTTCCTTGGTCCTAGTGCAAAGTCTTAGGTGTATATTAAAAAACGGAGGGAGTAATAATTAATAATTAATAATTTAGAATAATAATAAATAAATAATGATAATATTATTTTGATGTTATTAAATGATATTTATAAATAAATAAAATAGTAATAATAAATGAATTCTAAAAATATTAATAATTGATAATGAGTTATTATTATTATTATTATTAATAATATATTAATACTGGATAATGATGGTATAATAACAATAATTTCTAAGAAGAAAATTAATATTACCATTATAATAATATTTAGCTTAAAACATGGGCTGATTTGTACTTTTAACTAAATCACGATTTGTGATGGTTTGGTCTATAATATTTATAAACCAAACCCCACCACAAACCGGCAAAGTATCTTTAATATTCAACGTAACCATGATGTTGTACCTTAAATAATAGGATTCCAATATGATTAGAAACTTTGTAATTTTTTAATATGTTCTAACTTTTTGTAGCTTATTTGTATGAAGTAATAGTAAATATTTGGTCGGTAAAAAAACAACAATGCAAATTTAAAAACTCGTATTAATATGAAATTTTGTTAAAAATCGCACCAACTCAAATCATGCTCAGCTACAATAATAATATTAATAATGAGGAGTAAAGATATAATAACAAAATAATAATAATAATAATAAAATAATAATAACAATACTAACAAGTAAAATAAATTAGACTAACAATAATAATATTTTAAAAAATGGTTAAATAATGAATGGAGTTGATTGAACTGAACTGAACTTATTAAAGCTGAACTGAACTTATTGGAGCTGAACTAAACTGAACTTATTGGAGCTGAACTGAACTGAAAATAAACTGAAAAACAGGCCCGTAGTGCAAGTCCTTTTTTCCAACCTATTAACACTTATCTTAACTTACTTGAACTTCTCTGAACTTATTTGTTTTTATCTAAACTTATCAGAACTATTAGAACTTATTAAAACTTACGCAATCCTTATTTGTGACACGAGTCAGACCCTATTAGTATCGGTTAAAACTTATTTGAACTTGTATGAACTTATTTGAGCTTATAAACTTATCGGAACTTATTTTGTCTGATAAGGAGTAAAAATAAATTGAAAAGAAGAAGACCAACAAACATATACATAAAAATCGGGTTAAAGATCTCATATATTTTTTCTGATAATTACAAACTAGTATCTAAAAAGATTCATGAGAATGAAATTAAGATAAATAGCAGTCTTTTTTATTAATTTATATATTTTCATATCGAATCATATATTATATTATATTATATTTTAGGGAAATTCTACTTGGTGGCCTCCAAGTTTCAATTTTTCTACATGGTGGCGGAGCAAAAAGAGTATTGTACAAATGACTCCCAAATTTGAGAAATTCTATACAGTGGCCTTAATTTATTAATTGATGGCTAAGGCTACAATTAAAGCTTATTCTTTCTCTCTCCTCCCTTCCCCTCAAACAACCCAATCACCACCATGACAACCTCAATCCAAATTAGTCATTACTGCTAAGTAAACGTATGATCAAGATTCAGGGTTCATTGTTGATTAGTACACATTATTCTGTAAACTAAACAGATTGATAGCTTGATTATATTACAACCGGAGGGGGTAGGTGAGGCAATGGACGAGAGAGAATTATGAGGTGGTTGGAATTTAGTAGCCAAAGCCCAAAGGGTCACTCTGCCTCTCAAATCTCTTACAGGCATTTGGGGATTAATATGAGGTATGAAGACCCTAGAGAGGAGAAAAATGGAAAGGGAAAATTTTAAAATGCGTGAATTACTTGTCACTTCAGGCGTTTAAGACTTAAGAGGCATAATCTGTAGAAAAAATAAGAATTTGCTAATTCATAATCTGGCGGTGCAGAGTAGGTGGCGGTAGTGGTGTGGATTGGGGTTTAGAGAGAGAAAGGGGATGAGGGACGAGCGAAAGAATAAGGTTTAATCGGTTAGACATCAATTAATAAAGGAAAAATTGCCTAGAATAATGCAATTTTTGGGCGATTCGCAAATAATAATACGACCTAAAGATTATTCTGGAATAATGCAACCTTTATACCCCATTTATTATAAACAGGACAAATGACCGGTGACCCGAACCATGGGTAATTTTTATTTAAATCTTTAAATTCCAAAAAATAAAATAAAAAATAAACATTAAAAAGAAAACCTAAACTAAACCACCCCAACCCCTACCCCCACCCCCGGAAAACCAAGCTCTCTCACTGGAAATCGAAGCTTCCTCGCCGGAAAATACCCGAATCCTCTCGGAAAATACTCGCCGGAAAATCGCGGCTGGGTTGCTTGGGTGGGGGTGGGTCGTTTTCACGCGGGGGTCGTGGTTTTCGAGGGAGGGTGGGTTGTTTTGGGGGTGGCTGGGTGGTTTTCGAAGGGTTGGTTGTTTTCAGGTGTTTTTCGACTGTTGCTAGGGACTAGGGGTGGTTTTCGGCGTGGCTGGGGGTCGAAATTGCGGTGGGGTGGCAGTGGGTGGCTGAGGTTGCGGCAGTGGCTGGGGGTGGGGGTGTCGGGATTTGGGTTGGGTTAGGGGAGGGGGTGGGGGGTGTCGAAACTGGGTGGGGTTAGGGGGGAGGGGGTGGGGGTGCCGGAATCTGGGTGAGGTGGGGTTAGGGGGAGGGGGTGGGGGTGTCGAAACTGGGTGGGGTTAGGGGAGGGGGTGGGGGTGTCGAAAATGGGTGGGGTTAGGGGAGGGGGTGGCGGTGCCGGAATCTTGGTGAGGTGGGGTTAGGGGAGGGGGTGGGGTGTCGAAACTGGGTGGGGTTAGGGGAGGGGGTGGGGTGGTCGAAACTGGGTGGGGTTAGGGGGAGGGGGTGGGAAACTTTTTTGTTTAATCTTTTTATTTTCAAATTATATTATAAATCAATTATTAGAACCAATTATAAGTCGACACATGTCCTACTTAACCCATTCTTTAGGTTAGAATTGATTTTATCCTGTTTTGCCCTGTTTAAAGTAAATGGGGTATAAAGGTTGCATTATTCCAGAATAATCGAAAGGTTGCATTATTATTTGCGAATCGCCCAAAGGTTGCATTATTCTAGGCAATTTTTCCATTAATAAATATGTCCACTAGATAAAATTTCTTAAAGTTAAGAGTTACTTTGTAGAATATTTTTTAATTCGTTTTTGGTGCTCCCGGGAGTACGGAGCACTATGCTCCGGGATGAAGTCTCCATCTCCGGCCTGACGTCATCCCTAGCGTACAGGGAAGGTGCACAGAAAAAAAATTTAAAAAAAAAGAACAGAACGCAGAAAGAACATGCAGACATGAATGGAAGAACATATAATGAACATAACATCTACTTAAGGTTAAAAGAACAAACGAACAACCTAACAATAAATAATAAACAGATGTATTTTAAAAACCAAAAATGTTATTTATAGAATAAATAATTAAAATATTAAGGATATTATAATTAAATGCAATAAAAAAAACTTTAAAAAAAAACTGAGAATAGAAGAGAAAATAAAAATAAAAGAACAAAATACACTATTTCAAATATCATACATAATTAAAGAGCATATTGTACTAAATGAAAGAACATAACAGAAAAATTAGCAACTTTGTTTTAAAAGAACATCAAGTGACTTTTAAAGGAACATTACAACTCAAAAAGAGGTGGTGTTTTGAAAAGAACATCTAATTATTACCAGAAGAACATTTGTTGAGTTTTTAAAAAATGACAGTTACTTTATCTAACTTCATATAAAAAGACATTTTACTCCTCATTTTTACCATTTTTCCATCTTCTTCATCGAAGGAGAGAGAGAAGAAATTGCAAACCACTCTCTCCATAACCATATCCATCACAAAATCGCTAACATATTTCACAAACCGCATTTTAAAGTTCAAAAGACCAAAAAAACATCAGAAATTTTATAATGAGATGCAAAATTTTGGCAAAAAAATTGTCAGATAAGGAATACATGCAACTGGATACCACAAAGCCAACACAACGAAAACCTAGGTTTTTCTCTTTTCAAATCAACAAATGAAAATTATCATAAATCAATGTCATTGAACTTGCATCACAAACTTAAACTTACATGTTTTTCCATTTGTATTTTGCAGTTAACCTTCAAATCAGAAGGAAAATGAAGCATCAACTTCGGAAGTACAACAAAGAGAGAAACTAGTAAAAAGTAAGTGTATTTGTTCAATGTCTCCTTTGTAGATCAAAATCATGGCTGAAATTTCAGAAGATTAGGTTTGAAATTGAAAAATCCAAAAGATAGTATTAGTTAGGATCCTAGAGAGAGAAATGAAAAAAAGGGGGGAAATGAAAGTGAGAGGGAAAAATGAAATTAAAGATCAAAATGTTTGGTTTTTATAGAAAATGACAAGTAAAGTAATTAATTGCTTAAAAATACTACTACTATTTTAAAAGTAATGGTGGACCACATTCATTTGAAAACTGCGAAAATATTTAAACAAAACAAGGATCACAGAAATCACTGTTCATCTATGCACCTTGTTTAACAAATATGTTTTATGAAAAACAACACGATGCTCTATGCATTGAAAACATATGTTCCATAAAATTTAGCTGCTTGTTCTTGAGTAATTTAGAAATTACATAATGTTACACTCTTCACAAACACATGTAAAATTCCACTTTCAAATAATATCTTGAAAGGATACTTATCTAAAACTTTTGTATAGAGTTATTATTGGATCAAACATGATCCGTTAGTAAATATAATTCACTAATTGTTCCACAAAATGGGAATATCAACTGAATGATGTAATTTTCTATTAATTCAAATAAAATTCTAATTGTTCTTGTAATTTCAATACTTAAATCTAACTCGTATTATTTTCTATGATGAAGGTGAATGAAATCAAAAGGATGCGCGTTCAGTAGTGTGTTGAGATATCCTTGCATGAAACAAACAAGAAGGCAGCTTTACTTTTGGAAAAGGCACGACATTATGCAACATTTGAGCACACAAAATGAAACCACAAAAAAAAGAATGGATGCAATCACATATAGGAACAAAACACAACATTTACACATTAGCTATTCTACAAACTAACTTCAATTACATAATATATGTAATATATTTTTTTAGTTGTTGACAATATTCTGTTATTGGTACGAAAGTATATTCTGTCTGACAAAATAAGTTATATATTCTGTTTAACATAGTTGAATGTTCTTTTTATATAAGTAATTTGTTATATAATTTGTTAATATCCTTTATCATATAGTACCATGTTATTTTAATAACAGTAATATGATCTACTTAAGATAGATGAATATTCTAATAATGTGATTTGTTAAATATTATATGTTCTTTTCTTAAAAAGGATTGTCATTTTGAATTGTGTTTTTTTTCTTTTACTACATCCGTTTTTTTAATATGCATGTTTGCTTTTGCGCGCGGACCAAGGAAAAAGTGCGAAAGTAAGAGAGAAGGTTAGTAAAAGTAAGGAAAAAGTGAAAAAGTAGGAGAGAAGGAAAGATAAAATAGGAGAGAAGTGTAATAATTATGTGGGCCAACCTTCCATTTATGGGAAAAGGTAGAAATGTACCAATTAAAAAAATATCCCAAAATGAAAATAAGTGCATTTTAAAAAAAACGGAGGGAGTAATAATGAGCATATGTTTTTTTAAAAGTGCCTATGTGTTTTATCTAAAATTAAAGTATATTCTTTTAAAATACTAAAATAATTGTACTCTTTTAAAGGTACGTATATTCTTTTAAAAGTACGTATATCTTCTTTTTAAACAAAAAGAACAATAGTCATATGTTCTTTTCAAAATTGAAGTATAATACCATGTCCTTTTAAACAATATGAACTTTCAAAAAATATGATATTTATGAGATTGATGTATGTTCTTGTAAGCTGTAAAAAATGTGTCTTTGACAAAAAAAGGGGAATGCAAAATAAATGATGTATATATCAATATCTCAAATATTTAGTAAAAAAATTCCTTACAAATAATTTTCTGAAATAATAAAAAAAAATCCCAAAAAGAATGAGATACATGTTCACTAGAATTTGAATGTTTGCACTACACTATGATAAAAATATGACTCAATCACACAAAATTGAAACTTCAAAATAAGCATAGGAACGCAAACATCAAGGGCTGCATCGCTATCCATTGGATGAACAAAACTACCTCCAACTGGTAAATCATCAAGTAGCTGCAACAAACAAATAAACAATAAAAAACCAATAAATAAAAAGAGCTAATGTTCTTTTATTATAGTCATCGTGTTCTTTATAAATCATTTTAAATGTTCTTCCCAACAACAACAAATGTTCTTCGTAAAAACGAACCATCTATGGTACAAAAATTTAGTTTTCTTTCAATGTCAGAATATATAGCAGGCATGAAACTAAAGGCTGCAAAAAAACAACACTAATAAAAAAAAGTAAACATCTTTTCGAATTCCAAAAATTAATGTTCTTTCTGAAAATCTAAATGTTCTTTTTATTGGATGTGATCCTATGATTATGTTTTTTTAAAATTGTACTAATGTTTTGTTTAACGAACACAAATGTTCTTCATTAGAACACAATATATTCTTTAGCACAAAACTTAATGTTCTTTCAATGTATCAGTTTTTATACCTGTAATGAGACATGTAATCCCCTTTCTTCTTCTTCCATTCCTTCACTTGATTTCCTTTCATCATTTTGGCAAGCATGAATCAAGCGGATGAAATCAGTAGACATCTGACTTCTCCAAACCATCTTTGTAGATATGCTAGAACCAACACTAATACCACTTCCAGCAGACATCCGCCTACCCATAGCATCCTTCCTCCGCTCTTCCTTACTCAACAAGTGTATTATAGACATCAGTTTTCGTAAAAACTAAATTAGGCGAACCACCTGCTTCCTTACTCAAGACTCTAATGCAATTAGACACTCCAACCCCTCCACTCTTTAACTCTTTAATACTATTCGATTTATCCCGACCAACTTTCCGGTGGGATCTAATGAGATGTCATTGATACACCGAACCATGTCATGGCTATGGCACATCTCATGAAAACCAACAGTGTGTCTGCGTTCACAATTCACGTGACAGCGAATCATAGTCTTACATCCACACCTATAATCATACTTATTGTATGTATTTTTAGTTTCTTACTTGCCAATACATCATTCTTAAAACCTCCAGATGAACAAACATAATCGATACTACAAATTGAATTATTAACTCGCCTCCTAACCTTACCAGCATGAACACCAAACCCATGGCTAAAAGCATACTTATTATAAGAATTATAAGCTTATAACTCACTCATGTACACCACATTAACCAACACAGATAACTTAGCCTCCTTATACAAAGTTGCTGCAGACAAAATATTTAAAGAACGAAATGAAAAACTTGGCAGAACAAAATGAATAACTTGGCACGACAAAATAAATAACTTGGCAGGACAACATGAAGAACAAAATGAATAACTTGGCAGATTATAATGCCACTGCAAACAAATGACTGAACAAAATACATAAAACAAAAAATCATTAAGCATAGTTTTCCAAAAAATACAGTTCAAAATAATTCATAGAACATCTGTTCAAAGAACATTAATTTAAATATTTAAAAGAGGATCAAAGAACAAAATGCATAATATCAAAGATCATACCACAATTCACAAACCATCAACTAGATAAACAGAATATTGAAATTGGAATAACGGAATAACATCAAAGAACAAAATAAATTACTTGGAAGAACATACAACAACAATACAAAGAACATCATACACAAACATACAGAGAGCGACAATTTATGCATCAGTATCTTTATAAACTTTAAAGAACATTATGCATAACTTTAAAGAACATCTGAACCAAAAACTAAACCGAACATCAAGAATGCAGACATGATTATATAAATGCAAAAAAATCAACAAATTTCAAAATCAACAATTAAACATAAATCGAAATTTAGATTGAAATCATAATTGAACACAAATTTAAGCAAAAGTACATGTCGATTTCGACCCAACACTGCTAGAATTACTTGAATTCTGCTATCCAACTTCAATTGAAGCCTCATGCATGGCTGAAATTGCAATCAATACAAAATAGGACTGAAATTAATCAATAATTGAACAAAGTTTAACAGTTATATCAAATTTGAACAGATTATATGAATAAAAAAACCTAAAACAGATTCAATTATCAAATTATGAAAAAATACCTAGAAATCGAACTCCTTCAACACTGGAAGCTTTCTCTCTTAACAAAATCCATTACAATTTGAGTTAAAAAGGACGAATTTGTCTAAGAATTAAGATCTCTCACGCACTGAAAATCGAGTAGGAAGAACGCAGAAGAGAGAATAGAGAAGACTGAAGAGTGAGAGAGATTACAGTAGGAAATGACAGAGGATTTTTTTTTTTTTGAGATTTTTGCCTTTTTATATGTTAGAAGTTGCCACGTAGGCAGGAACACGGTGCTCCATGCTCCTAGGAGCACCAAAATATTTTCATTTTTTTTTTGCAATGCTACTATATAGAAAAATTGAAATCGGGAGGCCACCAGATAGAATTTCCCTATATATTACTTTCTCCGTTTTTTTATTAATTGACCTGTTTCTTTTATCACGTTTGCCAACGCGTGATTTCAATCACTTTTATCTTGGAAAATTGATTAGTAAAAATTTTAAAAATATGATATTTTGAAAATATATAATGAGACGAATCTAACAAGACCCCACATGCCTATATTTTCTCTTACGTATAAATCACAAAAGATAGTCAAAGTAGATTATGTGAATAGTGTCAAAAGTCAAAACGTGTCAACTAAAAAAAAACGGAGGAAGTATTATTCATCTTTCCTAATTCTAATATTTTAAAACTTCTTACTTTATCTTATTTGATTATTGTATCATATTATATCCCGTCATATTACCTTTTTATGTAAATAATTTTGATAACCAAATATCAACTTGTGTCCAACATATTTTATGAGTAAATTATAATGGAACAAAACAATAATATTTTAGACAGTATAATTGACATGTGCGTCATGGCACGAGCTTATAGCTATAAAAATTTAGGTTTTTGAAAATTTAAAAACAATTTTGAAAAAAAGATGATTAGCGAAAATACATGTGAGAAATCCCCCCACATTTTTATTAGTGCAATAGCCGGAGAAGGAACGGGATTATGGGAATATGAATATGGTAGTTGGACAACCTATTCCATACGGCACGCTGCAATCATCTACGGTCAGTCAACTGTCAAGTGTCAACCCCCAAGATAGCTGACTTAACTTTAGATAGGGTTTTGACATTTAATTCTTCTTATGAAATTTTTACTATTCAGTATTCTTACTTCTTTTTTTTTATAACAGTGGCTGCTGAAATATTGTTTAATTTATTTTAAAATTAGACAACAATCCAAACCCAATAAAAAAAGAGAATGAAGCTCCTTTTTGAATAAAATGAAGAGCTTTTTTTATAAACAATGGATGAGTGTTAGTCTAATTTTCACATAAAGTTAGTCCCCCCTTTTAATAACTTTTGCCACTATTCACTTGCCCACGACCTCACGTTACTCCATTTAGGAGTAAAGGGTTGACTTGATTAAAGATCTCTATTCATTTTAAAAGGTTCATATTCGAACATCTCGAGCAATTAGTTAAGGGACAAAGTGAAAAACTATTACAATCCCTCCGTTTTAATTAGCTGTAACACTTTTGATTTCACAGACTCCTAGGCAATTTTGGGAGAGACAAGAGATAGATAGAAAGAAAGAAGATGACTCATGTGAAAGGAGAGAGATAGAGAGAAAGATTTGCCCAAAAAGAAAGTGTCACAACTAATTTCAAACTTCATAATATGGAAAGTGTCACAATTTAAAAAAAAAAGAAGTACCAATATTAAGACACCAAACTCCTACTACTTTGTCACCTTATTTTATCAAAGGCAAAATTAGTTGTAACAACACCAATTATAAGGTGCATAAAAAAAAGACATTAAGCAGGTGCAAAGGGCATCACGAATTATATGTTGGGATGAAGAGAATAGCATAAACATGTCAAAAGCGTAGCTTAAATAGCATGAAAATCTTAAAGGATTATTCAATTCAACGTTTTATGCTATTTCTTGCACCCCAAGCATTAGTTGGTGTTGCAGTGTAGCCTTTTGCACCCGGTTAAAGTTATGTTGATTAGTGCACCCATCCGATAATTTAGGTTGTTGCGGTCAATTTTCCCTTTATCAAAAAAAAACATTTTTTTGTAAATTAGGTATAAAAAACTATCTCACTAAATTAACATTACTTCTTAGAGGTATACTTAGTCAATATAACAAGTTAGGCCTTGTTCAGTTCAACTTAAAATAATAATATTCAGTAAAAATAAGTTCAGTTCAGTAAAAATAAGTTCAGTTTAGTAAAATCAGTAGTGCAAAGAAGAAAAAACAACATGAATCGTAAAAATAAGTTACAGTTCAGTAAAAATAAGTTTAGTTCAGTAGAAATAAATCCAGTTCAGTAAAAATAAGTTCAAGTAAGTAAAAATTAGTTCAATTCAGTAAAAGAATATAATAAACAGAACCTCACTTGTCACTTCTATGTTCTAGTGAGCGCAAAGTAAAAATTTGATCATGGGACCTTAAAATTACGAGACCGGATCATCTATCCCACATAGTGTCCCATTTGGTGTCCCATTTTCTATTATTTGGTCCCATAGCTTGAATAAAATAATTTTTTAATTTATTTTGTACATGCTCACTATTAGTAAATCCTCCTAAAACACAAAAAATTAAAAAATTAACTTCACTTAGTAAAATAAATGGCGAAAACGATTTATTTCATTTTTGCTCTTTATTTTACTAAGTGAAGTTTATTTTCTATTTTTTTGTTTTTGAGGAGGCTCTATTAATAGGGATCATGTACAAAATAAATTAAAAAATTATTTTATTCAAGTTATGGGACCAAATAATAGAAAATGGGACCCCAAATAGGACACTATGTGTGATAGATGATCCGTACTCTAAAATTACAACTTTGAGATTAACTATCAATAGACCAAGTTTTGCCTCGTTATTGAAGAAACATAACGTCTCAATTTCAAAGAATGGGAGCTCACCTACTCACATACCAAGTGAAGAAATTTTAATGCAAAGCGTCCCCAACTTTGAAAACTCTTACTAGTGTTACTCCATTTGTTTTCATTCTCTTCAACGGCGTGTCCACCCCCATCTATTTTTATTTGTGTCCACATTTTAAATTCTACTTATTAATTTGGGAGTTGATTACCCAAAAAGACTTTGGACCATATGAGATATATGATTATAATTAAATTTGTAAGCGGGAATAATGTCCACAAACTTAAAGATATGACAAACAATTTGACTTCTTTAACTAATGTATAATAGGTACTGTGAAACTATAGAAATTCATATGAATTTCATATTCTTACTCAGTGATTGAGAGAGAAATCAAAAATAGAGTTTCTTATTTCATACAAGCTCAAAAAGAAGAAATATTACAACTGGTTATTTATATGAAGAGGAAAGAAAGATGAAAGACTAAACTAGCCTCTAACAAACTCTAACTAACTAAAGTATAATACAAGAAACAGATTTATGTATGTATACAATGAGTATCTATACAGTATGTATACATACTTATGTATATATACTCACATCCCCCCCTCAAGCTGGACTTGGGAAGAAAGTCCAAGCTTGGAACAAAGATGAGAGTGAAGATAGGAAGGGAGAGCCTTGGTAAGTAAATCTGCCGATTGATTTTTACTGCTAACATGAGCAGTCTCAATAAAACCAGAAGAAATTTCTTCCCTGATGTAGTGGCAATCTCGTCTGATGTGCTTTGTTCTTTCACGAAAAGCTGAATTGTGAGCAATAGATTCTGCTGCAATATTATCACAAAGTAGCTTGATAGGAAGAGAAACCTGCACATGCAAATCTTCCAGCAAACCAACAATCCAAACTAGTTCACTAGCTGTGCTAGACATACTTCTATACTTAGCCTCAGCTGAAGATTTACTAACAGTCTTTTGTTTCTTTGTCTTCCAAGACACAAGATGATCACCAAGGAAAACACAATAAGCACTGAGAGATCTGCTAGAAAACTGACAGGAACCAAAATCTGCATCACTATAAGCTGAAACAATAGAAAGAGACTGAGCTTTGTAGAAAAGACCAAGATCCATAGTATGCTTGAGATATCTAACTACATGAAGAGCAGCCAACATATGAGGCTGTCTAGGAGAACTCAGAAATTGACTGAGATGTTGAACACTGTAGGATAAATCTGGTCTAGTAATCCCTAAATAGAGCAACATGCCAACCAATCTCCTGTATTGCTCAGGATCTGAACCAGGATCACCTTGATCAACTGAAAGCTTGAGACCAGTAGGAAGAGGAGTAGAAACAGGCTTGCAATCAACCAACCCTATAGAGTCAATAATAACTCTGATGTATTTTCTTTGAGAAAGAAGAGTTCCAGAGGCTGACCTAATAAGTTCAATACCCAAGAAGTACTTCAAAGACCCTAGATCTTTGATAGTAAATGCAGTATGAAACTGACTTTTGACCTTATCAATCTGAGACTGAGATTCACCAGTAAGAAGGATATCATCTACATAGATGAGGAGAACACAAAGAGACCCTTCATGAGTCCTAGTGAAAAGAGAGTGATCTTGAGAGGATTGAATAAACCCAAGGGAGATGAGAAATTTACACAATTCCTTATTCCATTGTCTAGAAGCCTGCTTTAAACCATATAAGGATTTGTTAAGCTTGCAAACCTGACCAGGAAGAGCTTTTGTGTAACCAGCTGGGGGAAGCATATAAAGATCCTCCTCAATATAGTCATACAGGAAGGCATTGTTAATGTCAAGTTGACATAGAGGCCAATTATAGGTAGTAGCAATAGAAATAACTACTCTAACTGTAGCTAGCTTAGCAACAGGAGAGAAGATATCTTTGAAATCCTGGCCTGGTACTTGTTGATACCCAATAGCTACTAGTCTAGCTTTGAGCCTTTCAACTGTCCCATCAACATTATATTTTGTTTTAAAAACCCACTTAGAACCTATAGCTTTCTTGCCCTTAGGAAGAACAGCTAAAGTCCAAGTGTGATTAGTATCTAGAGCTGTCAATTCAGCATCCATAGCTGCAACCCAAGATGGATCTACAACAGCTTGTTTGAAGTTAGTAGGTTCAGGAACAACCATAACATTGGCAAAAAAATGAGAAGTAGTACAGAAAGAAGCAGAAGTAGAAGAAGAAGGAGTTGAAATGTGCTTGGGTTTGAGAGAATGGATGTAATCTTTGTATTTGATAGGAAGCTGAGAAATTCTGTTAGGATTCCTAACAGAAGGTATATTGGGAGATGGAGAAGAGATAAGAGGTGGAGTTGAGGGCAAAGATTGAATAGTATGATTAGGAGGAACAATAGGGTGTTGAAAAGAATCATGAACAAAATGAGAATTGGAAGAAGAAGAAGAAACTGAAGAAGTATGTAAAGAAGGATTAGGAGATGTAGAAACTGATGAAGTATGAGTATGAAAAGAAAGTGGATGAGAATTAGCATCTTCACCAAAAGTAACAAGAGGTGGAGATATAGGGTGAGAAGATGGGAAAGAGAAATCAATTTTATGAAATGGTAAGACATGCTCTTGAAAATGAATATCTCTAGTAACAAAGAGTTTTTGAGTGTGTAAATCAAACACTTTATAGCCTTTCTGACCATAAGGATAACCAAGAAAGAGACACTTAAGAGCTCGAGGAGAAAACTTATCTTTTCTTCTAGTAGGATTATTAACAAAACATTGACAACCAAAAACCCTGAGATGATCATATGAAGGAGGTTTCCCAAGAAGGATCTCAGTTGGAGGTTTCCAATCTAAAAGAGGTGTAGGAACAAGATTGATCAAATAAGTGGCAGCTAACAAACATTCACCCCAAAATCTACTAGGGAGATGAGCTTGGAATTTTAGAGCTCTAGAAGTTGTCTATGTTTCCTCTCAACTCTGCCATTCTGCTGAGGTACACCAGCTATACTCCTTTGATGAACCACACCCTTTCTAGCAAACAAATCAGCACATTGAGATTGCAGTATTTCAGTACCATTATCAGATCTAATAGTCTTGACCTTGGTATGAAATTTAGTTTTAACATAGCCAAGGAAATCAGAAATGGTTTTATGAACTTGCATCTTATTATACAACTGGAAAAGTCCATGTAGTCCTACTATGATCGTCCAATATAGTGAGAAAATAAGAAGCACCATTGAGAGATTTGATCTTATAAGGGCCCCATAAATCAATGTGTATGAGTTCAAATAAAGAACTAGCTTTAGAAGTGCTTCTAGGAAAAGGAAGTTTATGAAACTTAGCATAGTGACAAACTTCACATCCATATTCAGTCAAACTTGAACAATCACATCAAGAAATATGTTTCATTCTTGAAAGAGATACATGCCCTAATCTAGCATGTATGAGTTTCAGAGCATTATTATCAACTTGGTTTATGTACAACAGAATTCCCAGCAGTGAAACAATCAGAAATAGCTACATTGGTTGAACTAGGAACAATAACCTGAGAGTGAACTAGATCAGCAGCATCAATAGAATCAAACTGAAATTGATACAAACCCTTGCACTTGTATCCCTTTGCCAATGTCTTTTTAGTGAGAAGGTCCCGAAATAAACAGCCCTTATCACTAAAAGACACACTCACATGATTATCATCAATAAACTTGCTGATTGATAGCTGGTTATGTTTAAGACGCCCTAATTAACACCACATTTTTGAGTTTTAAACCATTAGGTGACATGATATCACCTAGTTCTTGAACAAATTTGTAAGGTCCATCAGGCTAGCAAACAGGTATAGGTTTGGAGAGCACTTGTCTTGAATAAAAATAAGAATCATCAAATGTCATGTGATCAGTGGCTCCTGAGTCTATAATCCAACCAACTGAGGATATAATATGAGAAATACTTGAACAATTGAGAGCTGTAGAAGAACTCTCAGCAGAAGATTTCCCCTTCAAAAGCCTCATAACTTCAAGACAGATAGTGTTTAAAGTGGAAGAATCCAAACCGTCTGTACCATAACTCCCAAGTGGATCATCAGCAAGCCCATTGTAACTATCTACAACAACATTAGGAGCTAATTTTCCAGCCTTGTTTCCACCTCTTGAACCTTTATACCAATCAGGGTAGCCTACTATCTTAAAACACTGGTCTATAGAGTGTCCTTTGCTTTTAGAAAAATCACAAAATTTGTCAGCCTTTTCTCTTTTCCAATCTCTTTTACCTCTTGTATTTACAGAGTTATGGGAAACAGAATTTCTAGACTGGAAAGCAGAAGGTGTGTGAGCTATGAAGGCACTAGATTCAACTAAATCACCCTTTCCACAAACTTCTTTTTGTTTCTCAACTTGCTGAAGCAAATGAAAGGCCCTATTAACTGTTGGCAAAGGATCCATTCCCAGAATATTTTATATAGTGGTATCAAATCCACTATTCACTCCAAGTAAAAACTGAATAACTTGTTCTTGAGCTTCAAAAACACCTAATCTTTTCAAGAAATCACAAGTACAGTTTGCTAAAAGACCACAAGTACACATAGGCATGCTATGTAAGCTCTTAAGTTCATCCCAAAGATTCTTCATCTTGTTGTAATACATCAAGATTGAAAGATTTTGTTGTCTAAGATTATCTAAATCCTTTTTCAATTGATATATTTGTGGACCATTAGTTTGGCCAAACCTCTCAGCTATGTCAGACCACAAATGACAAGCAGATTCTACACAGGTGAATATCTCAGACATTTCACCAGTCATGGAAGCTAAAAGCCAACCTATCACCATATAGTCACATCTAATCCATTGAGCATAACTAGATGGAGATGAAGCAGGCTTAGGTATGAATATATCAACAAATCCTAACTTGTTTTTCGCACCTAAAGCTCTTTTAACATTCCGAAACCAGCTCGAGTAATTGTTGCCATTGAAGAGCACGAAAACAAGCGATCGATTGGGATTATCAGAAGGAGCTAGATAAAGAGGATCATTGAAACTTAAATTGCTGTTTGGAGTAAGAGGAGTGCGATGGGAATTTTCGCTCTCGTCCGCCATTGCTGAAAATTTCAGCTCCAATTGAAGAAAAGAAAATATTCAATTGAAAATGACCTAACGTAGATCAAACGAGGAAATCCAAGTTAATGAGATCTCATTTCGCTCTGATACCATGTGAAGCTATAGAAATTCATATGAAATTCATATTCTTACTCAGTGATTGAGAGAGAAATAAAAAATAGAGTTTCTTATTTCATACAAGCTCAAAAAGGAGAAGCATTACAGCTGATTATTTATATGAAGAGGAAAGAAAGATAAAAGACTAAACTAGCCTCTAACAAACTCTAACTAACTAAAGTATAATACAAGAAACAGATTTATGTATGTATACAATGAGTATATATACAATATGTATACATGCTTATGTATATATACTCACAGGTACAACTATAGTAATAAAAATATTGGCAATAATATTTTTATAAAATTAATTTAGTATAGCAATAGGTTTATTATATATGATTATAATAATATCTTATAAGTACAACGATAGTTTAAAAAGAATCGTTAATGATATAAAAAACTTAATTAAATATTAAAATATTATAACTTTAAAATAGAATTTCAAACATTAATATAATGATAAGCATAATTTGAGAACAATGGCAAAGATGATGAGAAAGGTGTTGTTAGTAATACATTAAATTAATTTTAATGGAGTTGAATTGGAAGTAATAGAACTGAATTGATTTGAACTGAAGAACTGAACTGACCTGAAATTAATTTACATTAATCTAGTCCAAAAGAACAGGGATTAAGAGCCTATTTTTCAACTTTTTTTTAGTTCGGTTTACTTCAGTTGTGGACAATAATTTACTTTCAAATTTTACTATTTTTTCAATTTTTCAGTTGTTTTCAATTTAATTAAGTTCAATCCAGTTTAGTCATGATGAAGAGAGCAGACCCTAAATAGTAAAACCATTATCTCTATTATATAAGTGAAGAGGTGGGGGTGGACACCAAAATTAAGAAAAGGAAAAAAGAAATCAAATAATCAAGGAAGTTATCAAGGAATTAAGTTTCATTTCCTATCTTAGCTATCATATTTTTAGCAACATATGTTTAAAACTTCAAACTAAAATATCTAAAAATCTACAAAATAAAAATAATTTTAAAAAATGTCAATGGTTATATTTTCTTGAGATCTACAAATAGACACTCACTTTGCTATATTTTTATATACTTTTGATTTTTTATAAATACATGAATAATTGATTGATTGCTCATGAGTGGGGGTGCATTTGATCAAATTGATCATAAAACATGATAAAGTATTTTAGGATGATTTAAAAAGTGGTAGAGGGAGAGGGTTTTTTTTTATCTCACGAGTGATGATGCTGATGACATCTTCCATGAATATTTTGTAAGATTATTCTCTTCTTTGGCGTGTTGTTTTTTAAATCACTATTGTTGTTTTACTCTTTAATATTTATTACACTTTTTATGTATTTAAATTATTTCACTATTTAAACTCTTTTGAGATTACAATTACACCCTCTAAAAAAACAAAATAACTAAAACTTAATAATTATTTTTAATAGTATGAAAACTATATATGTATACACTTAATTCACTGGAGAAATTACAATGTAGTATTTTCCAAATCTTTACATATTACTCTTTTACACGAGGCACGCGTCGCGTGCATCTAAGGCTAGTAGGTAATGTTGGATTACTCCTTACAAGTCAACGAGGTGTAGATATACCGTATTTATGCTCAAAATATTATTTTAGTACTTGGTATGAATCGTAGAGTGGGCTTACAGATAGCTACCATATCTAAACATGGCATGATTGCATTTGCATACATCACCAACCTGAACTCATGATTCCTCTGTAGATTTGAAGTTCAAAACAATAAATAAATTCAAAGATATAAAACTATAATTAGTGATTTCCCCTTACACATGTATTTCTTATTTTAATTGATTGGTGGCGGGTTGGGAGAACCTAAACCAACTGAAAAATATAAGTCCCACGATCTCTGATAATGCTCTTTAAGAGATTTGGATGAATTGTACGTTGAAATTAATCTTATGATGAGCTCAAAATGGGACCATTTGTAGTTTAGGATTTAGTGAAGTTATACAAGTGTAGTATCCTAGTCCAAGCAATTAAAGCTCTTCTAAGTTGGCCTTCCAATATAGCATCATTTTAATCTACTACAATTTGGGTTTACTCAACTCCATCACCAAACTACCAACTCCACAATACGCAAGCAAGAACATTATTCTAGGATGTAGCATCAATTATGTGCATATGCATTTGTTGAGTACAATGCTCCTCAAATGTCAAATACACTTTAACCTATAATATCTTATGAAAAATAAACATAAGTTGTCCCACGTATCAAAGACACTAAGAGAACAAAAACAATCATTTTACACAGCACCGTATCAAAACCTATTTAGACCTTATCCTAATTATTAGAGGTAGGTCTTTCAAAAAAAACAATAGATAAGCAATTTAACAATCCAAAAGTAGGCACTACGTACATTTGCTACGCATTTAGGCGCTGTTTTTACCAACTGAATTTTATTGATCTGAACTTATTTTTACTGAACTAAATTTATCTTTACTAAACTGAATTATTAATACTGAATTGAACTTTTTTTTTTCTTTTTTGGTAAGGAGAAGTGGCCCGAACCCTGCTCGGGTCCTATTGGGCCAGACACTTGAGAGTAGGGGGAATGGTAAGGGAATCCCCACCCCCAAATGCCCCTAGTGGGATTTGATCCCATGACCTTGAATTCATGGGGCCAAACTCTTACCACTAGACCAAGCCAAGCTTGGTGAATTGAACTTATTTTTACAGAACTGAACTTATTTACTGAAATGAACTTATTTTGTTGAAACCTTAACCAATTTCTTAAGGATTGAATTTATTTCTACTGAACTGAACTTATTACTACTGAACTTAACTTATTTTTACTTAAAGTTATTAAATAAGTTTACGAAAACAGGGCTTTAATTAGACTTTCTCTCATATCTGGGCTCTCACAAATGAATAGCCTTGTTCCATGCAACATACATGCCAATAGTCGGCATGCCACTTTATAAACTTGAATTACTCTTTTTATTGCCAATTCTTCTACGATGTAACAACTTATGAGCTTATAAGTAGATCAAACAAACGTCAAATAATGATGCAGCACAACCCCATTAATGATTAACGAAATTAACTAGAAATAAAATTATATTACGATACTGGAAACTCCATCCGTTTCCATGAAAATTCAATTTATATGAAACTAGTTTTTAGGCCCCGGCGATGCTTGGGGTGTTTAGAGAATATTTATCATATCTGGGTGTACCTTGAGCATGATACATCCAAAACTTTTTTTTGCTCATTTGCTTATAACGTCTCCAAATGAGGAAAAATTAGACGTCCAAATGAGGAAAAATTAGACGTCCAAATGAGCAATGAGAAAAAAAAAAACATTGTGTACCAGGCTCATGATAAAAAAAAATGTAGGGTTTTTGCATGTTATTACAATCTAATGATTTTAATCAACTAATATCACTTTATATGGACATATATAAGTTAAAAAAATGAATCATTTTATTCATAATATACATATAAGTCATGTACTTTAACTTGTGGTTAAGAAAAAAAAAGACTAAAAAATAAAAAAATTCATCTTATTCATATCAGTTGTTATTTAATCCCCATAATAACATCTTTATTTGTGATAAGTGAATCACCAAGAGTGTGGTGGAGTAGTGGTTAAAACACTTTCTTTCATGAGTTGAGGTTATGAGTTCGAAACTTCATGTTGACAATTTTTGAGGCTTTTATTTAATGTCCATGATATGGGCAATATGCAATTGAAGATAGGAGAGTGTCATGTGGCAGCCTGCAATTGTTGTCAACGTCTTTTAGACCCGATGCTCCGGAATTCTTATGCATTACAATTTACTAATAGTTGAAAATAATTAATGACATTTAGCATAAAAAAATTATCATTAAAAAAAGATAAAAAATTGTCTCATTTAAAATATGGATTTTAAAATATATATATATAAGGAACGCATTGGTCAACAAATTTTCAAGTCTTTTATGAACCCTGCTCTATTGAAGTTATATTTTCAGGGAACTACTAGTATTTGAATGGGCGATGCTTTGGGTTTTTTATGCATTATAATTAAGTAATAGTTATAAATAATTAATGTTATTTAGTGTGAAGATTATTATTTTAAAAAATAAGACATTTCATTTACAATATGGATTTTGAAAAGTTACAACTTCTCTTGGTTTCAATTCTTATATCATCATTGATTTTTATAGAAGAAGCAATATTATTATGTTGGAGTGGTGGTTTGAACACTTTCTTTTATATTTGAGGTTGCAAGTTCGAAACTTTATAGTGATAAATTATAAAAACATATGAGAATTAAGTGGATAGAATGCTATTTAAAGAGAGATAATGACACATTATGGATTGCAAATCATGGATACCTTTTTAAATATATATAGATAAATTATGCGTTGAAATAGTATATTGAAAAGACTACAAAAATAAATAGCTTTTGAGGCACAAGTAGTTTTAGATGGAAAATGAGGGTGTGGGGTATGGAGATACCCAAACTCAGATCCAACTAAAATTCTCATGTCCATCACCTACCCACTATTCATAACGGGTAAAAATCTCATACTCACGCATGTCCACGTGGATATGTCCCCACAATCATTTCCATCCCAATTGGGTATACCTACCCAATCAAACTCGCCCTATACCCACCTCTTGCCAATCCCGCAATTCGTTTCAAACAACGAAAGATACATTAAGGGTTTGAGGTTGCGAATGCAATGCTAGGGTTTTACAACTTTTCTACTTAGGTTTGTACTAATAAATGAACTTAGCAAATTGGCGATTTGGCTATGGTTTCTCAATTAATAAGCCCCATTAACCCAATTGAATAATCAAAGTTAGAGAGTTGGATTAATGTATTGTTGGGATATAATAATAATAAATGGTAATTTTAAAATTTGTCTGGTGGGTGTGGAGTAGGCGAGCAGATGCAGGACGGGTGGATAAGGGGTGGATATGCCTTCATCCCTACCAACTACCTACTACCAATGCAGCCAACAGATATCTAATCCCGCCCTAACTATGCCAGGTGTGGTGCGGAAGCAAAACTAGGAATGACATATACACATAGTTGATATTTGGTAGGTTTCTCACTGCACCCAGTTGATGTGGGGATGGGTATAGGTTTGGTGACTGGTGGATGGGTATGAGTACAAAAATTCATACTCGTCGTGTTAGTGGGTAGGTGGTGGGTATGAGGGCAAACCCTTTCCATATCCACCGGCCCTACATCCCTTTGTCCAATACCCATCCGACAACCTTTATATAATCTTATTCTATTATTAATCTAAAACTATATTAACCAAAGGCTATGACTTTATTAGACTATTGGGCCAAAGGGATTCAAGGACATTAATGGAGACGAAATTGTCACTTCAACAAAGACATGAAAAAAAGTTTCCATTGTTGAAAGATATTGGACAAACAGGTATAGGCGGGTATGGGTGGGTATAAGGTGGGTGTGTGGGGATGAGGATGGTCTAAGGACATACTCACGTGGGCAAGCATGAGTTTGAGACTTGTCCCCTCCACCCGCCCGCCCATTTTGTCATCCCTATACGAAATCTCCAAATTTTATCCGTCTTCCATACCTATTTAGAGTAGATTCTAAAAGATTTTTTTCGCTTACGTATCTAAACTCTATTTTTACCAAACACTAATACATGACCGTCTCGTAAAATTTTGGGGCCTAATGCAAAATTGATATGAGGCCCTTTTAAAAAAAATGTCATTATATATATTGATATCAAAATTAAACTTTCATACCATAAATAAAAGTTGTTCTTTTCCAAACAAAATTCAAGACATGTTACATAGAAATTGGGGGATATACTCACAAAAGACTAATCAAATAGAAAAAATTAAGGTTGTTTAATTGTTTTACATGGAAAGATGTAAAGCTTGAGCATGGAGAAGAGAAAGAGACAAGCATGGTTTCATGGAGAAGTTCAGAAGTAAATGAGTATTTAACAGTATGGAGTTTGGTTTTGAGAATTGAAAGACATTAAATGATTAAATGAAAGTTGACTGAGGAGAGGATTTGATTCAAATTAGTATTTACTGTCTCACGCGTCAAGATGCACTAAATAATATTTGTTTTTTACTTTGGGCGAAAATTAAGTAAATTGAGACTAAAATTTTGGGGCCCTGTGCGGTTGCGCACCCTGCACATGGTTTTAGACGGCCCTGCACTAATAGCTCTAGAAATTATTTCTACAGTTAGTATAACAACTAACTGCTTCCACAACATGGAACAATTGTCACGAATGACGGAGGTACATTAGAGCACTAGGAAACACGCGCTTCACATGTGCCATTTTTTTTTCTCTTTTAAGATAAATGAGTGGTGAATGGGAGCATAGGAGAAAAGGAAGTTTTTTTGCAGCAAAGAAGTTAGCAATTGATGGAGAATGTAGCAACTATGGGCTTAATTATGAGAAAAAAATGAAGATCAAACAATCAATATAAAAAAGGAAGTCAGTGATTCAAGACAACAAATATCAAAGTCTGTTGGTACAAAAATAATTTTGCAAACAAGCAACGATGCCCCGTCGCAAGTTGGTCCAGAACACCAAGGAAGTGATTCACTCTCCTAAGAGTCACTGGCCCTTAGCAATAAGGGTTACCCTTAAAATCAAAGGAACCTCGCTAACTTAAATAAGCACATAACTATCAATGGCTAAGAAATAGCGTGTTAAATATAACTTAAATAATTTTGAAAGAGTTATAGAGAGACGAGTGACCAAAATAAAACAAACAGAATTCGAAGGAAATTATTTCATTTCATTGATGATAATAATTCCGGTCTTACACAAACTTTTATAGAAAGAAAAGTAATAAACAAGCTTAATTGAGGAAGAAAGAGAGGAATAGTGTCATCCTTCTTGCACTCAATGAGACAATAACAATGGAGGGCGTCTAGAACATAGAATGTTCTTGCCAAATAACTACCTAAAACTATGCCTAAGACCTAAGGATAAATTCTGATATTTGTTGTGTTGATGATTGATTTTTTTATGTCCTCTTCTTCTAGTTGAAGCCTCTATTTATAGCCAAATGGAGCAGCAGTTATCTTCCTTCGAATTTGAATTATCTTCTTAACCTCCAAACTAATGGGAAACTTTTGAATTTGGCGCCTGACATTGGGCGCTTCTTGAACCTTCTAGAGTTTGCATTCGTTTGAGACTCTGGTTGACTTTTGGGCCTCTTGTCATTTAATACGTGTAGATTATTTGACTCTGTCAACATGACTTGGACTTGGGCTAAAAATAAATGGGTTTATGTGGCCCATGGGTCTTAAAGCCCAAAAAAATTAAAAGTGGTAGTAACAAATGTCCCCCTGATTTGTGAGGTTGATGTGCTATAAACCTTGCAAACCAATGCACTTGAACTTGATGCAAGACTGTTTAATAATCTTCATTTATAGAAGGATGAAAACTACACAAATTCCTAAATTCAATGTCATTCTTTCTGAGTAAAGAAAGTGATATGGACATTTTGGAGGATAAAACTAAGCGTACATAATTGGCAATAGAGTCTCTTCAGATGTGAGACTCTTTAAACTAAATGAAAACTAAAAGTCTCTTCAAGAATATGAGACTATGTGGTACTTATATTCGAGGTTAAGCCTATCCTTATGGCAGGATGTATGGTAGGATGACTTCTTCTCCTGGATGATGATTATATTTGAAGATAAAATGGTGTCTATGCCATTCTATAGTTATACCAGCTTCTGCTATACGCCCATTAGGAGTCATACGAGGGGTTCCTTCATAGAGGCAGCCCATGTTTTTACCTTCACATTTGCAGATAAACTTGATGATTTGATCCCAGGCCTTAGGACCAGCACACGAGAAGAAGCATAATGGTAAATTAATTCTTCTTTGTACTTGACAACTATGTCAGGTTTATGATACTTTTGCACAATCAGTTTTCCCCAACCCCTACACACACTGAGTGCGCGTTGGCGAGTTGCATCATCCATCTTTGGAAAAATGAGAAGAGAAAGGATGTCAGTATCAGGGCCTACTTGAAAAGCAGGAGTTTCAATAGTTTGATCATAGAGTATCTTGGGTTTTCTATGGAAATGGCGATTGATAGCCCTTTCCCACAGTTTATGTTCATAATAAGCATATGCCCTTAAGTCTATATTTGTATCATCATATTGAAGGTGATGATTTGGACAATCAGGCTTAGGAGAAGATTCTTCTGGTTCTTTGAAAGGAGGATACTTTCGTACTAAATTTTCCATATTGAATAAAATAATTATTTAGAAATGGCGTATTAAATCACGTCCCTATTTTACTTCTTTTATAGAGTCTAAGAAGTGGGTGGTTACTTGATTGTAACTAAGTATACGTGTGAGAATCACGTTCCATTAAAGTTGTACGTGGGAGAGTCACGTTCACTTAACAATTACTACTTATTGGCAATTAACAAGTCATGGTTTTCTTACATTTAGGAAAATCCTTGTTTTTCATTTTAAATAGGTTTTCTGTTGTAACCCATTTATTGGAATTTAACATATATTAAATTATATATATGAGACTAATACTTGTAAAATGGTACAAGTTTATTATTCCAGCTTTTTGAACAGCCAAAATAATAAAACATAAAACGAAGACAATTAAACAAAAAGACTCAGGCCTTTCTCATTATCTACCATCAATTGTTACATTGATACCACAAAATGAAAGAGAGTCTATGCTATTACATCAGATTACTCCTTCTAAACATAGATCTAGATATACATTTAGAACATCTAATTGCAATAGTAAACCCTAGTTTGCTAACTTAGCTGAAAACAAACTAGGTAAAGTTAGATGATGGTGATGGAGATCAAAGGAGGAGGATGAAAAAAGATAATGATGATGATGATGAAGAGGGTGAAGAAGACAATGGACGGTCGAAAGGGGGATCAAAACAAGGTGAAAAGAAGAAAAAGAAGGGTGGAAGAGAAGAAAAAAGGAGAGGGAAAGAGGAGAGTTTGAGAGACAGAAGGACTATGAACCCTGACTTACCTCCAGTTACTAGGACTGCGACCATACGTGTCATTGTCCTCATCACTGGTGGTCGGGGATTGACCACCGCCCATGGATGGTGAAGAAGGAGGACAGTTCCAAGAGGAATCATCCCCTGAAGGAGAAAAAAGAGAAGAAGGAGAAAGAGAGAGAATAGAACGAGGAGAAGGGGGAGGAGGTCTCTCACCATCATAGTCTGTTTAGTCAGACTCTGAACCCAGAGAAGCAGCTTCTTCTCTATCAAGCTCATCAAAGATGGCGTCAATCCTTCTCTGCTCTTCTTCTTGGAGCAGCCCCTTTCTTCCTCGATCCTCGCAACTTCTGCCGGATCTACCACCGGTAATGGAGCTGGCGGTGGAACAGATGATGAAGCACCTAAGGGAGGAGAATTTTGAGGAGATGGAGGGTTAGATGGAACATCGGAACCTGATAACTTGATTCTCCAACAAATTTCTGTCTTTTTAGAGGAGGTGCTGACATTTTTGAGATTGTTTTTCTTAGGAGGAAAACTTTGAAAGAGGATTTCTTTGAAGGAAATCTGAAAAAAGTAAAGTGATTTCTTTGAACCCTTTCTACTCCTACTCTCACTGAGTTAGACTCTGCATTTAATGCTCTTCAAAGTGATTTGACAGTTGGGAAGCATATTGCTACACGTCATTTACCCACCATACATCTTCGTTTGCTTAGAGTAATAATCACAGAATTGTAGTCATTTCTCTTTCTTGGAAGTTGTAAAACCAAAACCAATAGGAAATTTGTCTTAATTTTGTATTAAAAAATCCTTTCAGTTGGCATTAATGAATAAAAATTGCCATTTTCCCACTTAAATGTAGTAAATCCCAATTTTCTTTATTGGGAGTAATAAAATAACGGGTTGAAAGCCACGTCATCAATTTTATTTTAAACGGTCCTAAATTACCCCAATTTATATAAATTCTGGGCAAATTGAAAATCCGTTACTTTCTTTGAACTCTTTCTCTTAGCTAAGAAATTACTTGAGCTCCTTGCACCTTTTTCTCTCAATTGAAGCTCTAAAATCTCAATTTATGGAATCTCAGAGTAATTTGCTACTTGTTCCTCCAGTGGGAAGATATTGTGAATGCTTCAAATCTCCAGAAGCAAAGAAGCTTTGTGAGATTGCTAGCGACTTTGATCCAGAGTATCGTCGTAAAGTGATGTGGCTCTTCAAGAAGTCTGAGCATCTAGATGTCTCTAGTAAGTTAGTTTACCTTGGTCCTGCTCTTAGTTTTCATAGAAAGGACAAAGAGGCTAGGAATAAGAATATAAGATATGCCCTAGTTTGCAATGATGTATTATAAGGAACTTCTAGTTTGAGACCTTTAGTATTTAATGATGAACCCTTTAAGTTAGAATGGCCTTTAGCCAGCAAACCTATTAAAGGTTGGGTTCAAGGGAGAAATGCCAGAGCTTGGTTTGAGAAACTGGCTCCATGCCATCCAAAATGGCAGGATTTAAAGATTTATAGCTTTCTAAAATTAGCTACATACAGCACCATTCCCTTTGATGGTTCTATAACTATTGTTTTCCTCTCCTTATGGGATCTAGTACTTAATTGTTTTTTACATGGAAAGGGACTATGACCATCACCTTAGTAGACATATCTTTCTTGATTGGTTTATCTCCTTATGGGGCTGAGAAGGATGAAATACCCATTTTCTATGTGTTACCTGGAGCTAAAGACTTGTATTGTTAAGCTCATAGTTTATTCCAAAAATTAGTGAGAGGTGGATCAGGAAAATCTACTTTAAAGTGTGGTTTTCAGTTTATAGTTGACCATTTTGTAAATACAATCAACTATACTGGGGGAGAAGAGGTGCTTTTTATCACCTTTGCTCTAGCTAAACTTTTGATGCCTAAAGCTGGTGGCATGACTGCTTTGTTTCTCCCTTTAGCTGCCAATATAGCTGCACAGTATACCACAGTAGCATTAGGGCCAGTGGTGCTAGGTCAACTTTATAGGAGCCTATTTAGATGTAGGGAGGATACTTAACCATAAGACCAGATGGGACAACTACTTCAGAGTCTGTGTTTGGATCCATTTGGCTGGTAACTGTGTGGTGTTTTATGTACTTTAGGCATATGATGTGCCTAAAAACAGCAGAGGATCTTAGGAAAGAACTGAGTAAGGAGCTAAGAGTCTCTTCAATTTACTAGCCCTAAAGACTGTAGTTGTTATGCAGAGGTTGCATTCAACTCATTAGATAACTCTTATTTTAGAGAGCCTTAGACTTTGTTAGCTGAGTTACTTGGGGTTTTTGGGGATGATCCAAAGACTTATTGGCCTTACTTGAGAAGTAGTGAGCAAGAACAACCAGATACTCCTGAATGGTATCCTTCTACTATACCAAGTTGGCTACAAGGTGAAGCTGTCCAAATGCCCTTTTGAAATTCAGTCTTATATGCCAGCGATTTAATTGCAGCTGAACCAGATCATTTTGGGTTTGAGGTTTGAGGTTTACTATCCTTAATTAGTGTCACGCCAATTTGGATTGGTGCAAGGTCTTGCTATTCCCCTTTATATGACTTACAACAACCCTTGGGAGCAAAGAGGTAGACATAAAGAATTGGATGTCAGTACCAGTAAGTCTCTCAACATCATAAACTTTAGGGTTCACCCCTGGTTTTGGAGTGAAGGGAGATCTTCAGCAGATTACCAACAGTGATGGTCTCGTTGTGCCATTCACTAAAATTCTATCCAGCAAGCTGCTGTAACTAGGTTTGAGGACAGCTT
Organism: Patellifolia procumbens; assembly: GCA_947645195.1. Classification (NCBI taxonomy): domain Eukaryota; kingdom Viridiplantae; phylum Streptophyta; class Magnoliopsida; order Caryophyllales; family Amaranthaceae; genus Patellifolia; species Patellifolia procumbens. The sequence goes on from CANSGD010000321.1 coordinate 83,777, forward strand.
GGTTATGAAACTCAATAAAGGTAAGCTTATGCCTACTTATCTTTTCTGTTTAATCTGCAATCAGTAAGCTTGACAGTCTTTGTCTTTTAGGAAAAAAGAAGATGTGTAAGTATGGCTCTTTAAGCGCATCTGCTCTTCTTTCACAACCAGGGATGTCAAAGGATTGTCCTTTGGTTGTTAATGAAGAAGATGAAGAGTTTGAGACTGGTGGAGCTCCAGTGCAAGACTTCAGGCAAGGTTGCATGGTCTATATTCCTGAAATGGACCCTCATACAAGAGGTGAAAGAAGGAAGAGATCTCATTGGGAGGAAATGTCTTTGGAATTAGCTGATGGAGGTCGAATACAGAGGAAGTTGGATCAGATGTTTGAAACCAAACCTCCTTTATGTATGGAGATGCCTCTAGTGGTTACACCATCTGTAGTTAAACCAAGAGCAGATACTCCAGCTGTCCCTTCACAACCTGTCAATGAAGATTTAGATCCTGAGGACGATCAAAAGACCCTTTCTGACTTGTTCATGAAAGGTAAGACTGTTAATAATTAGATTTGACATTATAACATGGTCATCAGTTGTGCTGATTTAGTTTCCATGTTAGACCTCATAGGCTCTCAGAAAACTGTTCCAGTATCTGTTGGTCTCAAGAATACTGGAGTAAAGAGAAGAAAAGCAATGGCTTCTGGTCCTAAAAAGAAGCACAGAACGCCCAGAGTAGAAGTTAATACTCCTCCTGGTTCTCCTTCTTCTAAGCCTCAAGTCATCTCTAGAGAGGAGTTTCTAGAGCCAAAGAAAGTGGATGTGCCCCCAGCTCTTCAATGGAGATGGGGGAAAGTCATGCAGAAATTACTCCCGATGTAGAGGAATCTGCCCCCCAGGTTATGGAGCCAGGGGTAATTACTGAGGAGAAGGAGAAAGATTCCCCCCATGTTGAAGACATGGGGTTAGAACAGGAGAAAGAAACCATTGCTCAAACTGAACATGAGCAAGAACCTGATCAACAACAAGCAACTTCTGCAATGTTGGATCTAAGTGGTTAGTTTCTTTTTATTCTGTTAGAGTCTATCTCTTTTGTACTCTCTCTTTAATTTGCTAAACTTTTGATGATAGGGTCATCCAACCATGAAGAGGGAGGAGATGTTCCTAATCAAAGTCCATATGATGCTACTTCCAAAAAGATAGTGGAAGTGAATACTGAGAATCCTGGGACCAGTGTTTCAGATGATGAAGTAAGTTACTTAGAAGTTGTGTCTAAGTTAACTGCTCTACTGAAACCTGACCTCTCAGTAAAGTCTGCGCCTCCTTCTTGGACGGGGTTACAGACTCTGATTCAAGATTTGCTAGCAACCTTGACCCAGAACACAACAGATATACATGTTGCTGGTCAATTGTCTAAGGCGTTGCAAGACGGTATTTACCAAGGAAATGTCTTTTGAAAGCCAATCCATCACATCTTAGAGCATGATGTGATTCCTTTACAAGCCAATGTCACTCAACTGGCCAAGAGGCATGCAAAAGAAGAGGCTCAAATGCAGGAAGTGATCAAATAAGCAGATGTATTACAGGATAGAGCATTAAAGATAGGTTCCTTTGAGAAGTCCAAGGGGGAAATACAGGCACAGTTGACAGCTGCAGAAGAGCGTGAGAAGAAGGCTTTGGAAGCACATCATCAAGCTAGAGCTGACAAAAAGAAGATAGCTGCTCAGTTGGAAGAGGTTAATGGCCAATTGCTGAGCACTAAACAAGAGATTCCTCTTTCGAAAGAGCAAATCAAACTAGCTTGCGAAGTTGTGAGTAATTCCAAGCTAACAAAGAACGAATTGGAGGCTAACCAATGTCAGGTATTCCAGCAACTACTTAGTTTAGATATAGTTTTAAGACAGCTATCAAGAATGTCCTAGGAGGCCAACTGTAATGAACAAATATTTCAGTGTAAACTTTCCCAAAGCTGGGAGTGTATTTCTTTGAAGGCTTCATCATGTAATTCCCATATCGATAGGTAGTACTTTTTAAGATATTTTCCATTTAAAGCTCTCGCAAAAACCTGTCCATTCAAGTTTTGTAATAAGTAAGCATTTCCAGACATCACCTTATGAATCTTTAAAGGACCTTTGTAATAGCCCTGTTTTAAGAGTACTTTTATTAATTATTAATTATAATATTAGCTTAATTAATTGTTTGAAACCCTTGTGTTTTAAATGAAAACTTCTATTTGATTTTATTATTATTATTAAGAAGTTGTGCTATATTTATTGACGTAATTATTTTAAATTATATTTACGGAATTACTTTTAATAATTTAGAGTTTTATATTAATATAAGAAAGGGAAATTCCCAATAGTGGCCCTTAGATTTCAGGAATTTTCGTTGGTGGAAATTCCAAAAAACTTTTCCGTTAGTAGCCCTACTTTACAAATTATTCCCAAACATAACCTTAATGAAAAATATTCCATTAATAATAAAGCACGTTACGTTAGTTAATAGTTGATGAGGTCACTCGAACATAAAATGAGGCATTTTGGGTCATTTTTTTTGCCAATTTTAACCTCAAAATCAAATTTTTAGGACTAAAATTGACCCCTAAAATCAACCTTTAAGGGCAAAAAAGACCCAAAATGCCTCGTTTTATGTGCGAGTTACCGCCTTTACAATTAACTAGTAAAATATGTTTGATTATTAATGTAATATTCTTTATTAAGATTATGTTTGGGAATAATTTGCAAAGCAGGGCTACCAACGGGAAAGTTTTTTAGGAATTTTCGTCACTGGAAATTCCTAATACCTAAGGGCCACCATTGGGATTTTCCCTATAAGAAATGGGCTTGAATTATTAGTTTTAATGAGATTTATATTTCAAATAGACAATTTAATTATATTTATATATGTGTAAAAATAGATATATTAGAGGGTGGTGATTTATTTGATAGGTTAGATTTAAATAAATAAAAAAAGAGGAATGAGTGAGGGAGTGGTGTGGAGGCCATAGAGAAGGGAAGGGATTATGTGTAAGTGAGGGAGTAAAGAGTGAGATGATTAATCAAGCAAATAACAAAAAAAAGGAAAACAAAAGGGGAAGGGGGATGTTTCCCGTGGGAAACAGAAACCAAACGAGGAAGAGAGAGGGGAGAGCAACGGTGTCGCTCGCCGTCTATGGCGAGTTGCTCCACTCCGTGAGCCGCAACCATTGACAGCAGCCGACAAGGAAAGGAAGAGGGAGATAGCGGCGCAAGAGAGGAAGGAGAGCGTGAGTCCGCGCCACCGCGTTCAAGCCATTTCCGGCCAATTTTTCCGGCGAATAGAGATGGAAATAGGTAGAGCAAGTTCCAAAATACCAAAATCCTGTATATATTTCAGAGATTAGGCTCAAAATTGGGGTTTTCTTAAGATGGGTGAAGGAATGCGCCTGAGGAGGGTCGTGCGAGTGACCGACGACCACCACTGCTATCCGTTCTCACCTTGAAACCCTAACTAAGGTACTACACCACTACTTTTGATTATAGAACATAAATTCAGTTTCAAACCAATTGTTGAACTAGTTGATGTTTAATCTTATTTTGTTCAGTCATAAGTTAGAAACGAATTTCGATTGTTTAGTTACTGATTTAAGATTATATTAGTGATTTGATATAAACTCAGATACTAGGATTTTGCTATTGTTGTTTGAAGTCTGTTACTTTTGCTGTTTTCCTGCCTCGTTGTTTTATTGTTGTGATAGTAGGTTCTTTAGTTAGTGTTTCCAATCAGATTTTATCTATCTTTGATACCATCTTGAGGTTAGATTCCGAATTAGTGTTGATTTCTGAATTATGGGACTAAGATTGAATATGAATTTTGTTATTTGTTGAATAGCTAAGACTCGATGGAAGTTCATTAGCGTTGAGTGAATGCTCGAGGTATGTTTAAAACCTTGGAGTGTGAAATGGGATAGTATATGCCGGATATTTGTTTTGGGTTAATTTCAAATGGGGATTAATAATCATCGAGTGTGAGAATTTGGAGTATGGATTTTAAGGTTGATAGTATGCGTGCAGGAAGTATGGAATTAATAGGAAGTAATCTTGATTTTTCTTTATAATTAAGTTTTTCGATTATACTAAATTAGTAAATGTTAATTCACCATCGATATCTAATCTAAAACTTAATCAGCAACTAAAAGGGATGGTTTGAAATAGGATACATAACGTTTTTGGAATTTGAGAGATTCATAGTTAACTTTATGACTCAGTTAGTGAAATAACCTAGGTTCACTTTGAGTTAATTAATTCTAATAATAAGAAATTGAGTAAGGGATCGGATCACTATTAATTTGGAAAGTAATTTGAATCGGCTTATAGAATTAAGTCAATTAGTCTTGGCCTAAAAGAACCGAGTTAGTTAGTTCTGTGTAATCAAGAAACTTAATAACATATCCATTAGTTAGTAGCAAGTTATAAATATGAATTGAATATAAGCTCTGAGAGTTCTCGTTAAATTAAATATATTGTATAAGTGTCATTAGTTGTGGTTTTGGTCTAAGAACGAGGATGACCTAGGTGTCAATTGAATAATAACCAAGAGTATTGAATAGTCTCATTTAGAGTTTAATATAAACTTATATATGTCATTAGTATTAAGATCAGTTTGGAATAACCTTAAGAGTTAAGTGTGTGGATTAAAATCTAACTTGGCTAAGAATAATCACTTAGTGAACCACTTAGAATCGTGTGCTAGAATTGATTGAATAATCTATAATAACATGGGAGTTATCCAACATAGAATATTAAATTGAATGTTTAATTTATAAAATTGGCTATATATCGGGAATATATGGACATTAGTCCTAGTTGTTGGTTGTTGATAATAACAATATATAGAGGTCACAAAGTTAATGAAGGTTATATGGATTAAGAGTTAATATACTAAACTGATTCAGTCGAATCTTGGTGAGTCTAAGTCATTTCTTAATAAGTTTATCTTGGAGGCAATTGAGGTCTATGAACACTAGAAGCAATGATTAGATTTCAGTAATAAGGGTTTGATTACTTAGTTCCCTTAATGTGAAACCGTCAAAGGACTTAATTAATAAAGGAATAGTAAGTATTTAGGGAATCTCGTAACCGATACTCGACTTGACTTAACAATAAGTAATAAGTATAGGTTACTCTTGATATTGTTCTAACCAAAGTCCTAGACAAATACCGTTCGTGTGAGGGTAGTAAAGCGTATGTTTCATATGAAATGTGTTGCATTTGCCGAAAGAGTGAATTGACTATACTTGGAGATATCTTATTCTTAATTCACTAAGTATTATAGTAAGTACTAGCATGTGAAATCTCCTTTGGAGCCATTTTGGTTTTAGAACGAGAACCTTATTAGGATATGTTATGATCTTTTGGGATTGATAGGTTTTAGTCGTGTCACCTAATCAAAAATAAACCTACGGACCTCTAACTAGGTAGTCAGTGGAAGCAGGGTCGAATCCACAGGGAGACAGAGTTTCTAAATCAAAATTCAACCAATTCAGCTACTACAGATGAAATCAGGAAGGAATTGATTAAACTAAAGAATAGACTACAGAAGACGGAATAAATTGAGGATTAAACTATGGAATAAAAACCTAGGGTATTAGGTCGGTCCACCATGCTTATACCAATCAAATAGGGTCAACTACTATTAAAACCTAAGTCAAGAGTCGGGTGATTAGAGCCTATGTTGAGCTATGGTTAAGACTCAACGCTCATAGTTCAACATACGCCGCATGTTCACTAACGTAATCAGAACTACTGATGTGTCCTAGGCCTCTAGTCGTAAGACGGATCTGTGCAAACAACTATTAACCACAAGCAATCAATGAAATTATACACTGACATTAATTACTCAATAAGAACAAACCACATCACAATCACCCTAATCAAGCCCTAGAAATTGATAGAAATCTAAATCACAATCATGGTATAAACATGGCTTTCCTATCTAACACCCTAGATAGAGAACTACTCACTCATAATCGAATTGCCAACAACAAAACTAATTGGAAATCCTAAGAATTGCATCATGAACGATTAAATAAATAAACTAAGCAATCAAAGTAATTGAAGAGATAAAGAGTAGAGAAGAGTACCAATTGACGGAAAGCAGGAACTTTTATTGAAATCGAAATAGGTTTGATCACCTCTCAAAATAATCTAATGTGTTTGAATTAAACTAAAAGCAATGAAGAATAAAACTAGTCTAAAACCTAATGAAAGATAAAAATAAAAGATGAATCAAAGATAATGAGGAAAAAGGTATTTATAATACCCCTCAAGTTCACTAAAAACGGAAACAAAAAGTGAAAAAGCGCGATTAAAGCACCAGACCCGATCGGGCCCGAGCACAGTACCCGATCGGGTCCACATACAAATTCTCCCAACTTCACTTCTGGGCTCTGGCAGCAGCAGTGCAGCGATAAGGCGAGAAAAGCGGCCCACCCGATCGGGTCGGGCGGTAGTCACCCGATCGGGTCTGGCGACAAAAAGTGCCAGCAAGCTCGCCTCCTCCGCAGCGTCCCAATAAGACCTAGCAGCACTAGACCCGATGGGATCGGGCGGTAGGTGCCCGATCGGGTCTGGGCACATGTGTTCTCGCCCGATATGATCGGGCACGCCTTGCCCGATCGGGTCCGCAACTTTCGTACCCGATCATAATATTTCGCCCGATCGGGCCATTTCGCCCGATCGGGCCATTTCTGCCCGATCAGTGCACGGAAACCTCATTTGACTCTTTGGCTCTCTAATCTTCACGTTTAGGGGTCTTGGGACCTCCTAAACTATCCATAAAGCTCGTAAGCCATCCTACGTGCCTCATAACATCTCGTAAAGCCGTGGTTGCTTCCAAAAGGCTCGGGAATAAGGAGAAAACTCCGTAAAACCTGCAATTCAATATAAAACATGAAACCACAACTACATACGATAGTTAGCACAAAATAGCTCCCAAGAGCTCCAATGACGCACAAATTAGCTTGTAAATAAGGGAGAAAACTCTATATAAATACGTGATATCAAACTCCCCCAAGCTAAACCTTTGCTTGTCCTCAAGCAAACAGCACATGAACATGGAATAGATTACCTCACCCCAAAGATAGAAACAAATCAAAGCTCAAAACATTTTCAAGACTAAGAATCGTTCAAGCAGGCGTAATTCAAGTTTAGCTCATCAAATCCATCCAACCACCAATCATTCAAGCAATTTATCAAACTCAAGCATCCACAAAGCATACAAGTCCTGAAAAGGCACTCACAAGGGTGTCACTCCTCTCAATTTTGTGGCAGGCAAAGAATGTGCCCGAACACTCACCAACCCGACCATAAGTACCCTTCCCACTCACACTCTCATGTGTTTAAGAAGGTTCAATGACGCTCATCCTAGTCAAGTCGACTCAATTAGCAAAAATACTCTTTAACTTTGACAAACTAACTCGAAATCAATCAAATGAACAATGCAGACATAAGCTCAAGAGGACTTTATAGGGTTGTAATGGGGCTTAGGCGAGAGGTAGGGGATACTTTTGGGTAATGTGGTGGAAAAACCAAGAAAGGGGGAGCATAAATCATTCAAACAAGGCCTAAGATGGCCTACACAACTCCCAACAATCACCATAAAACCATGTAAAGTAACCCAACTCTCATAAATCAATGAAAAGCTCATAACAAACCCAATTTTCTAGCAATGGAGCGAATATTCTTTTATGAACGTACGTGAATGAAAGAACTAGAATTCTTTTGAATTTTCATTTAATTTTTCTTTCATTTTTTCTGAATTTCATTCACGCAACTCTAAACTTGCTTTCTTTCTTTTCTCTTTCTCACTCTCAAACCACAGCAAATACACTTTTAAATTCCTCAAAAACCAAACTAAACCAACAAACCAATCTCAAACTCAACCCATACAAAAGCTCCCCAAGCTAGGCTTGGAATAATATCAAGTGAAGGCTTTTGGCTCATAATAGAGGTTTAAGTAACACGAAACAAGTCATTAGGCTCAGCGGGGCTAAGGAGGATAAAAGTATATCAAAAACTCACTCTGAAGCTCAAGAATAAGACAAAATAACGCCTCTATCACAGCACATGCTACAAGTCATCTAAAATCAGACAAGTACGAAGTCAAAGTCAAGATCAATCCACTAAAGAGGAACTAACACACAAGAATAGACTGGATAATAATATGAATCCAATAGGCTACAAAGAGGCCTCACAGTCTAACCAATTCAGGTATGCAGCACAAAGTGGTCTAATATAATCCAGAAATGCTCGAAATCATAGCAATCAAACATCAAATCATAGCCTCAAGATCACAAATGCCCAGCTATCCAGAAAACAAAGTCAAATCAATTTCAAATAGAGCACAACAAGGGGCACAGGGAGGCAACTAAACCAGTCATGGGAACCATATTTTTTTCATTTTTTCAGTATTTTCCGAAAGCAGTAAAACTATTCTAGAAAGCAGTAAAAGAGATAGGGAATACAAACAGAACTCCTCCCCCAAGCTAAACCTGGCAGTGTCCTCAATGCCAAAAGGTGATAAGGACTATGCTAAGAGGAAAAACAATGTTAGTACCCTCACTCTCGCTCACAAAAGGAAGAAAAATAAAAAGAAAAGAAAAAGGGAAAGAAAAGAAAATACGAGTTGCCTCTCGCACAGCGCTGGTTTATAAAGGTCCCGCACGACCATAATCCTCCCTCTCTCAAATAGGAGGGGCTTGGCAGTGAGTGCCACCCTCATCAAACATCTTTCTCCTCCCAATGTTCTTAACAATGCCACCAGACGGTGAGGCAACCTTAGGTGGAATTGGAACCTTCTCCACACCTACTTCATCCAGAACCTCATCCCTGCAACAAGATTGTTCAAGCATAGGTGCCTTAACAGCATTGGTTAGTTTAAAAATCACTTTATCATCACCAACACTCAGAGTTAAAGACCCAGACTTGACATCAATGACAGCACCAGCAGTACACAAAAACGGCCTACCCAAGATAATAGGAATCTGGGCATCCTCATCCATATCTAACACCACAAAATCAACAGGAATATAGAATTTCCCTACCCTAACAGGAACGTCCTCTAAAACACCTAGAGGGTATTTTATAGAACGATCCGCCATCTGTAAAGTGATTTGTGTGCATTTAAGGGCTCCCATGTTCAGTTTCTTATAAACAGACAAAGGCATAACAGAAACAGAAGCACCTAAATCACACAAAGCCTTATCAATAAAAATAGGTCCAAGATGGCAGGGTATAGAAAAACTACCAGGATCTTTTAACTTTGGTGGGGTTTTATTTTGAATAAAAGCACTACACTCTTCAGTAAGAGCGACACGTTCTACCCCACCAAAGTCTCTTTTCTTAGTGATCATGTCTTTCAGAAATTTGGCATAAACAGGCACTTGGGTACTTAAATCTGTAAATGGAATCGTTACCTCAAGGTTCTTGACCATAGCCAAGAACTTACCAAATTGCTGATCGACCTTAGATTGTTGCATCCTGTGAGGAAAAGGTAGCCTTGGTGTAAAAGGCGTTTCAGAAACCTTCTCCTTTTTCTTCCCTGTCTGTTCAGCTTCTGCAGACAAATCGACTTCAGACGTCGAATTCTTTCTTTTTCCTTCCTCTACCACCCTTTTCTTCCCTGCAGTCGGGGTAACCTCATCAATGGGCACTGGAGGGGCATCATATGCAATGCCACTACGAAGAGTGATGGCATTCACATGTTCTCTCTGAACTGGTTGCCCTGGCAATTGTCCCTGCTGCCTCTGTGCATTAGATTCTGCCAACTGAGCAACTTGAGCCTCGAGAAGTTGGATGTGCTTCTCTTGGGCCCTCCTTGCTTCCTCCTGGGCCCTCCGTGTTTCCTCATTTGTCTTTTGCATAGACAATATCAGTTTCATCAGTTCAGAATTGCTAGGCTCTTGTGGGTTGTTGTTTTGTGGGGGTGGGGTGTGGAAATTTTGTGGAGTTTGGAAGTTATTGGGATGATGGAAGTTTTGCGGTGGTGGTCTTTGGAAATTTTGTGGGGTTTGATGGTATGAAGGTTTAGGGTAGTTTTGTGGAGGTGGAGGTTGATGGTTTTGTGGGTTTTGGTAGTTATGTGAAGGGGGGAAGGTTTGTGGCCTTTGTTGAAAGGCGTTTGCCTGCTCCATCTGAAATTGACTGAACTGACAGTCATGCCCAAAGTGACCCTGAACACCACATACCTCGCAGTAAGATGAGGTAATGGGTGCTACTGCAGACATAGCATTGATACTCATGGGTGGAGGTGTCGGACTAGAAGACTTCATTAGCTGTTGAGTTAGTTGCGCCATCTGAGATGTAAGCAATGAAATTGCGTCAACTTCAAGTACCTTCTTAGTCAAACTCCTAGATGATGAATGGTCATTGGCTGCAAGATTTGATATGAATTCATAACCCTCATCAACTTCCTTGTCTAGAAACACTCCTCCTGCAGACGAATCAACAATACACTTCGTCTGAGGCTGCAGACCATTGTAGAATGTCTGCGTCAAGAAGCATTTGTCCATATTATGGTGTGGACACTCTCTCTGTAAATCTCTAAACCTAGCCCACGCTTCCCTTAATGTTTCATCAGGCTGTTGGAAAAACGTGGCTAGTTTATTTCTGATTTCTGCTGTTTTAGTAGGTGGGTAATACTCTCTCAGAAATGCAGCAGAAATCTCACTCCACTCGGTTTCTTTCACATCGTTCAACCATTTTTGGGCTCTATCTCTCAGTGAAAACTCGAACAACATGACTTTGAGTTGATCTGGAGTGACGCCGGCATGTTTAACGGTTCGACAAAGTTGTTGAAACCGTTGCAGATGATTTGCCGGATCTTCAGTAGGATGCCCACCAAACTGATTTTGCTGGACCATGCTGATGAGTCCAGGCTTGATTTCGAAATTTGCTGCGGCAATGGTGGGCATAGTGGGTCCAGTGGAGAGACCATCCGGGTTGGGCACCCCATATGACTTCAGTGATTTTGACATAACTGAATTCAAGGTGTCTGTTCCAGAGGTGTTCAGCTGAACAGACTGCTTTTCTTTCTGCTTTATCTTTCGGATCCGCCTGATTGTCCTAGTAAGATCGGGGTCCGCTGGAATTGGGGAACCGTTTCTTTGGGACCTGGGCATACAAAAGAAACAAAAAGCAGCAGTAAAACGTACCTCGATTGAAACAATGAAGTTCCAATGAGGTACAGAGAAGTAGACCAAATAATTTAATAAAAACTTAGAGAACTAGCCGTCTCCCCGGCAACGGCGCCAAAATTTGATAGGTTTTAGTCGTGTCACCTAATCAAAAATAAACCTACGGACCTCTAACTAGGTAGTCAGTGGAAGCAGGGTCGAATCCACAGGGAGACAGAGTTTCTAAATCAAAATTCAACCAATTCAGCTACTCCAGATGAAATCAGGAAGGAATTAATTAAACTAAAGAATAGACTACAGAAGACGGAATAAATTGAGGATTAAACTATGGAATAAAAACCTAGGGTATTAGGTCGGTCCACCATGCTTATACCAATCAAATAGGGTCAACTACTATTAAAACCTAAGTCAAGAGTCGGGTGATTAGAGCCTATGTTGAGCTATGGTTAAGACTCAACGCTCATAGTTCAACATACGCCGCATGTTCACTAACGTAATCAGAACTACTGATGTGTCCTAGGCCTCTAGTCGTAAGACGGATCTGTGCAAACAACTATTAACCACAAGCAATCAATGAAATTATACACTGACATTAATTACTCAATAAGAACAAACCACATCACAATCACCCTAATCAAGCCCTAGAAATTGATAGAAATCTAAATCACAATCATGGTATAAACATGGCTTTCCTGTCTAACACCCTAGATAGAGAACTACTCACTCATAATCGAATTGCCAACAACAAAACTAATTGGAAATCCTAAGAATTGCATCATGAACGATTAAATAAATAAACTAAGCAATCAAAGTAATTGAAGAGATAAAGAGTAGAGAAGAGTACCAATTGACGGAAAGCAGGAACTTTTATTGAAATCGAAATAGGTTTGATCACCTCTCAAAATAATCTAATGTGTTTGAATTAAACTAAAAGCAATGAAGAATAAAACTAGTCTAAAACCTAATGAAAGATAAAAATAAAAAATGAATCAAAGATAATGAGGAAAAAGGTATTTATAATACCCCTCAAGTTCACTAAAAACGGAAACAAAAAGTGAAAAAGCGCGATTAAAGCACCAGACCCGATCGGGCCCGAGCACAGTACCCGATCGGGTCCACATACAAATTCTCCCAACTTCAAATCTGGGCTCTGGCAGCAGCAGTGCAGCGATAAGGCGAGAAAAGCGGCCCACCCGATCGGGTCGAGCGGTAGTCACCCGATCGGGTCTGGCGACAAAAAGTGCCAGCAAGCTCGCCTCCTCCGCAGCGTCCCAATAAGACCTAGCAGCACTAGACCCGATGGGATCGGGCGGTAGGTGCCCGATCGGGTCTGGGCACATGTGTTCTCGCCCGATCTGATCGGGCACGCCTTGCCCGATCGGGTCCGCAACTTTCGTACCCGATCATAATATTTCGCCCGATCGGGCCATTTCTGCCCGATCAGTGCACGGAAACCTCATTTGACTCTTTGGCTCTCTAATCTTCACGTTTAGGGGTCTTGGGACCTCCTAAACTATCCATAAAGCTCGTGAGCCATCCTACGTGCCTCGTAACATCTCGTAAAGCCGTGGTTGCTTCCAAAAGGCTCGGGAATAAGGAGAAAACTCCGTAAAACCTGCAATTCAATATAAAACATGAAACCACAACTACATACGATAGTTAGCACAAAATAGCTCCCAAGAGCTCCAATGACGCACAAATTAGCTTGTAAATAAGGGAGAAAACTCTATATAAATTTGGAGCCATTTTGGTTTTAGAACGAGAACCTTATTAGGATATGTTATGATCTTTTGGGATATATAATAAGGTTATGATATGTTATTATGTTTTTTCAAAGCCTATTTTCGTAACGTGAAACTTAATTTATAAAGTAAAGTGTGTTTTATCGTATGAAAGTGCTATGGAAAGTGTGTGAAAGTGTGATTTGTGTAATATGGTGAGTGTCACCAATGTGCATATATTAAAAACAATATTACTAATGGAGCAACGTGTCAACATGCACCCGAGCTAGAGCGGGTAGAGTCCCTAGTTGTTGCCTTCCGGGATGGGCGAAATTCTGGCGTTATAGGACATGTCCGGTTTAAGTCTTGCAAGCAGAACAGTAAAAGGTGGGGTGACGACCCTCAACAGTTTGGAGAGAGCTGGTACTACGTGGTACCCCTCTCCATTTGCGTTCACACCAAGATAATAAATAACAATGGGTGTTTTTTGTAAGAAACTTAAAGGTTGCGGAAGTAAATTGAGTTTCCACATATATTATATCAACGATATATTTTGTTATGAAGTGCTATTTTGATAATGAATAATATGATGTTTCAATATTCGTTGAGTAAATGGTTTGAGGTATACATGGTTATGTGAGTCATCGTCATATGTGATGAGTGTTTTAAACAAAAACCCCCAATGCATGTTTTACTTGTTTTACGGGTTTAATACTTAGCGCGTTGCTGATGTGAGTCAAATGTTTGTTTTGTCATTTCTGTGGCCTGTCACTTGGATGGGTGGCAGTACCGTATTAGTTTCAGGTGGATGCAGGAAAGATGTGGAAGCTTTGTTGCAGGGATTCTTGCCACAACTATCCATATTTGTATTGAGGCGAGGATGATCGACTTTGTAATAGTGTAACATTTAGTTATGGTGTAAATAGTTTTAAAATAGGAATTTGTAATGTACAAGCTGGGAATAGGTGCTGGAAACATATTAAAATGATACAGGTTCATAATTCGGACGCGAGTCCTAAGTTAAATTTTAGGCGGTCCGTATTTCAAACGGAACTCTGCCGAATTTTCTGTAGACTTTTATTATTTAATTAATACCATTCTGATCATTTAGATAACTTCATTTAGTGTTAATGGTTTATAGTTAAAAGTTTTAAAAAGTTCAGGTTTTCAGGATTCCATACTCTTCGTTTTAAGACGAGGAGTGTGATGGTAATAGTCCGGATTAAACTTTCCGCTGTGTTTAGCTCTAATTAAGTTGGTCGGTGAATCCCGGGATGTTACAACCTTCCCACTTGGGGGACCATTTTCCTAATAAGGAATCTTTATAACCTGTCTTTGGTAACTTCATTTTCCAAACTAAATCTCCTTATATAAATGATTTATGCACCACCTTTTTATTATAAGCTGCTGCTACCTTCCGTTTTTGTGCTTTCATTTTCTCTAAAGTATCCAGTCTTACCATTTCAGAGTCTATTGTCTCAATAAACATGGCTTGACCATACTCAAATGAGCTCATCTCCATCTGTCTTGCGACTCTAGCAGATCTGACACTCATTTCTGCTGGTATGATAAGATCTTGTCCATACACTAATTAGAAAGGAGTAACTCTAGTAGCCTCTCTTTTGGAGGTTCTATAAGCCCATAGCGCATAAAGCAATAAATCATGCCAATTTCTGGGATTGGCTCTGACCATCTTTGAAATCCCTGCTGCTATAATCTTGTTAGTAGACTCTGCTTGGCCATTAGCTTGTGCATAGTAAGGAGTTGAGTGCAACCTTCTACGACTTTGTGCTACGGGCATATGTCCCTCTTTAATGGGTAACTCATGCTTAGCAATTGATGGGTCAATGCCAGGCACTTCATGATGTTCCCATGCAAAACAATCTTGATATTTCCATAATATACTAATTATGTCTTGTTTTTCCTCTTGGGGTAACAATTTACTGATGTAAGTATGTCTAGGTTTTTCTTTAGTTCCTAGATTTACTTCTTCTAGAGGATCATGGACTTCTTGTCTTATATCCTCAGTTTTGGCCCAAACTCTAGTTTCTTCTTCTACTAGTGGTTCAGACTCTGCATTACAAGGTAATAAGTCTACATTTTGTTGTTGTAACTTATCCATATGTTGTTGGAAAAATTGATAGGAATAATCCCACCTTTGGCCGGTCTTCTACCAGTGGTACCACATCCAATTAATCCAGCAATAATCCCACCTTTGACACCCATATTCTCTCATTGGGCCGTGACCTGTTGGTGACCTACGATTGTAGGTAATCTTCCTAATTACACGATTAATAGCTCATTAGGTTATTTTAAACTTAATATTTTAATTAATTAATACTTTAAATCAAATTTAATTATAAAATAAACAAAAAAAAAACCTACCCCCTTCCCTCCCCTTCCCCCACTACTACCACCCAACACCAACACCTCCCCTTCCCCTGTCACCCAACCTTTCCCCTTCTCCTGCCACCCAACCCCCATCCCTTCCCCTTCCCCTGCCACCCTCCCCATCCCCCGCTACCTCCCCTTCATCTTCCTCCTTAATCACCACAAAACATCACCCCACATCTTCCCCCTCCCCCGCTGCAGGACGAATTGACGACAGATTAACCACAATTCTTGCGTCGGCATTTTTCCGGCGAGGACCTAGCGTTTCTGACCTCTTCCCTCTTCCCTTTTCCCCGCCCCTAACCCTCTGTTTTTTTGGGCACGTTTATTTGCGTTTTCATGGCACGTTTTTCCGGCAAGGACCCGGCGTTCTTCGTTGTCGTGTTCTTCGTTGCCGGTCGTCGGTCGCCGATCAAATAGGAAAAGAGGGAGGGAATGGGGGTGGGGTGGCAGTGGAAGGGGAAGGGGATGGGCTGGCATGGCAGATTGGCAGTAGTGGGGAATGGGAGGGGATGGGTTTTGGGTTTTCTTTTTTTGTTATTTTTTTAAAAAAAAAGTAAACGGTCATTTTGGCTGGTCAAACAGGTTGCCATAATCTTGTACCAATGAGAGAATATGGGTGTCAAAGGTGGGATTATTGCTAGATTAATTGAAGGTGGTACCACTAGTGGAAGACCGGCCAAAGGTGGGATTATTCCTATCAATTTTTCCTATATTGTTCTAAAAGAAAATATTTCATATAAAAGTCAATTGTGGGTGTGTACCCTTCAATTTCATTACTTGGTGTTCTAAACATTACAACTTTTTGATAAAAGGTAACTAAATACAATGGACCTACTGCACTGATCCTAAAGACTGATTATGGGAGCTTGGCACTCCATAATACTCTTTGTGGGAAAGCTCCTGTAACATCTTCCACCAATATTTGATTGACGTTGTCACTCTTAATGCTCTCCTCTAGGACTACTTTGGAACCTTTTGGAGTCTTTGGGGAGACTTCTATGTCGTCTTCTACATCTTCAATTAGAACTGCTTCTGACTTTGCAGTGTCTAATAAAGCTTTTGTGTCAGGCTGAAATGCCACTTCTATACTGATGGATGGGGTAGATCCCAAAAGTGTCATGGGAAAACCAGAAATAGGAAAAATTGAGTGAACTTCCTCGTCAGCTTTAACAACTTCAAAGGACTTACCATTCCATAATACTAAAAACTGATGCAAAGAAGAAGGGATAGCATAATTAAAATGAATCCAGTCTCTGCCTAAAATAGCATTATAAGAAGTAGGTCCATCTACTATAAAAAAAGCCAGTTAGGTGGATCTTGTCCCAATTTTAGTTCTGATTATCACCATTCCTTCAATTTGGTCAGAAGAGCCTGAGAAACCGGACACTGTCATCTTAATATTCTGAAGATCATCCATGATCTTTCCTATTTTATGTAATACAGAAAGGGGCATGATATTAATAGTAACTCCTGTATCTATTAAAACTTTACCTATCTTAGTACCTTCGAAATCAGCAGTTAGATATAAGGCTTTCATGTGTTTATTGTCTACTTGAGGACACCTAAACATCATGTCCATAATCATCTTTTCCTGTTTTTGACTCAAAGAACTTGCATTAGGAGGATAGGCCACTCTAGTACGTTTTAAAAGAGTAGAAATATTCTGAGTAGAATTTGCAGTCTACTTACCACCGTTCTGAGGGTCTTTTGATTCATCCTCCTCAAAAGGTAGGGTTATATCATCTTTGAATTCTGAAGGTAGTATGATAACATTACATTCACTTTTAAGAGGTAATTGTTCTAGATCCTCTAAATTGAAGATATCTAAGTCATCTTCTTCTCCTAGCTCTAGGTCTGCATCTGTAACTAGGAGGTTCAAATCATCTTCAAAGTCCGTGTGAGACATTATTGATTCGAAGTCAAAGACTTTGGTGACTTCATATTTCAATTTTGGGGGAATCATGTCGAATGTGAGCTGTTGTTTAGCATCGGGACTATCTTCAATATCATTCTCTTCTTCTCTGTTTCTTTCCAACTTTTATGATCGTTTCTAGTTGATGGCTGAGGTTGAACATCAACAGTTATCTTGTCAAGTGATAACATCTCACCTTTCAAGAAACCTGCATTTAAAGCCTGATCATCAACTCGGATGTGAGCTACCTGAGCCTCTTGCTGTGCCATCATAGCTAGTTGTGCCCAGTATGCAGCAGCTTTCTTCTTTGATTCAGTCTTTGTTTCATTAGAATGACCATTGGAACTAGTATCTGAAAATTCAGGTGCTGTTGGACCATAGGTTATGTTCCTAGCCATGAATGGAGAAGCATGATTTCTTGGTGAGAACTGACTTTCAGGTCGTCCTCCCCTTCCCTTCTTAGGTGGATACATAGGATAAGGAGCCCAGTTAGGACCTCTACTCCTTTTAGAATAAGGAGGAGGTTTCTAGTAGGATGGTACTCACTTTGGATCATTGGGCATCAACTGATTCCTGATTAGTTCAAAATGTAGCATGTCTAAGCAAACACCACACATACTTTCTCTCAAAATCTTTAGATTCGCAATGACTGCTGGAGTTTCAAGTACTTCCTTATAGGTCGGTTGAGTTCCATTAACCTGGTTAAAGACAAAAGACTTGGGAGCTTGAACACTCTCCTCATGTTTGATCTGCTCTATAGGGATTGGCAATGCTAGAGCCTCTTTCTTCTGAGACTCTCTTTGTTTTGATAGTTGGACTTCGAATTCTTCCATCTTAAGGGCTTTGGCTTCCCTGTCAGTGATGGTAGTCCTTCCCTTTGATAGATTTCAATAGAATTCCTTTGAAGGAATTGCATTGATCAGTGGTATGGCCTGAGTTGACATGATATCTACATACTTCTTTATCATCATGGTGCCATTTTGGCATGATCAAAATGCCTTCATCAATAAGCCTGTTAAATATTTGGTTTGCTATAATGTCATTAAAATCAACAAAATTGCATTCTAATTGAAAAGGTTCAGTTTCCTCAATCACATTAGCATCAACCTCATCAGCAAAGAAAATAAGTTTCTTATCTATAGCATCCTGAACTTTGTTTCTAAACACAATACAATCATTTGTTTTATGAGTAGTTGCACCATGCTATTTACAATATTTCTTTCCTTTTAATTCTTCAGCAGTTCTTACCCTATGTCTGCCTTTGATTTTCATTTTCTTGTTTTCCAAGAACCAATCAAAAAGAGAGTCAGACTTGGACAAATCAAAATCATAATCTCTTTGTAATCATGATTTCATGTCTCTAATGGCTGTAGATTTCTTTCTTTCAAGTGTAGGACACTTATAAGGAGCAGTTTTTATAAACTGTGCCACTTCTACATCTACCTCTCTAAAGCTAATATCAGCTTTATCAAAGTTTATATTAGTCTCTTCACTAACAACAAAGGCTTGGTGTTTAACTCGACTTTCATCTTGTAAAATTTGTTCAAATTTACAAGCCTGATGAGCTAACTCTCCAAAATCAGTAAAGTGGGAGTCACAGAACTTCTTCCTATACTCATGACCTAGACCATCTTGTGCCATTTGGAGGACTTTCATTTCTGGGACGTTAGTATGACACTTTAATTTGGCATTCTTAAATCGTTCTAAATAATCGCTCACAGGCTCTCCTGGGGCCTGAGTAATCCTTGACAATTGACTTAGAGTGACTTTAGTTTATCTTCTGCCAAAATGATTGACAAACTGGTTTTTCATTTCTTGCCAGTCAGGTATAGATCTTGGGGCTAAATGCATATACCAGTCATAAGCAGCATCAGAAAGGGAGGTTGCAAAGAGTGTCAACCTCAAATATTCATATTCCCCAAAAATCCCTACTACATTGAGAGTGAAATCTCTGTAAGTGTTCTTGGGCGGACTTCCCATCCCTACCAGAGAATAGGATGAAGGGATTGGCAGGAGTTTTAGACAAAGGATAAGTTTCAGGGTATTGACTTAAGTCTTGTCTCTGTCTCCTACCCATTTGTTCATCTAACATAGCCTGAACTTGAGCCATAGTCACAATCTGATCTCCTAGTGGACCTCTTGGGTTGCCCATAAATGGTTGAGCCCTATGAAGTGGGTACTGGTAATCGAGATCATCACATGGTTCTGGTGCAGTATGTTAGTGGATATACCCCTTCTATGATTGGGACGTACAGAGAACTGCTGTTTTTCTAGGTTATGTTGGTAAGTAGGCTGTTGATGATGACTACGCACATTACGCAAATTTGGATAAAATGCGTCAGCAGCAGTACCATCTTGGTAGCCATAATTAGGTTGGGAAGGTATGTAATCTTGTCGATTACTTCTAACTCCCTGGCCAACATTATATGGAAGTTCTTCATTTTGATTGAAGCCTTCATAATCAGTCCCCATTTCTGGAAAAACCATTCTAAGTCGTTGGACATTAGTGCAATTGAGCCAACTTGTTTTATCCCCCATTCCTAAATGTTCGACCCTCCTAGACTGGTTCCTAACACCTCGAAGATCGCCTGGGGTAGGATGATTCCTAGTTTGGCGTTGGGTGGAAGTTTGTGCATATGTAATTCTCAAGACCGGGTTCAAAGGCTCTCCTCATGTGTGGGAGTTAACCTGATTGGATCTGTTTGTATCTAGACTCTGTTGTTCTAAGGCCTGTAGGAGTTGGTCATTCAGAACCTTATGTCTATCCACTAACGGTTCTAGTCGACGTGCAACTTCTTCGGCTACCTGTCTAGATAAAATCACATCAGTGGCACTTAGAGTCTCTCGAATTTCGAGGATAATTCTATCTACCTGGGCTGCCATAGCATCCCTAGAGTCTTCTATCATATTTCTGGTAATATATGTAAAAACTCTAGCAGACTCTTGAGCAAGAGCTCTATATTGAGAGTCAAATTGATGTCTATGGCTTTCTCTAGTCTCAATTAGGAGTTGCCTAATGGTCCCAATAGATTTGGAATGCATTTTATTCAAACAAACACAGATTGCACTAGACAAATGTTTGGTCCTTAGAGGAACAATATCAGTCCCATCTTCGGCTCTAATTGAGAAACTATCATCCTCAGGCTAAGTAGAATTAAGATGTTCTATCAAGGGTGTTTCCTCTATCATGTTATACGAAGGTTCAGGGTTAGATCCCTCAATTCTTCTTTCAGGGTTATTAGGAAGAGATTAAGTGGATTCTTGAGTTCCTTGCTCATCTCTGGCACCTCTTCTTCTATTAGAACGAGTATTAGTCATTTCTTTAGAGTGTTTTCAACTTTGTGACAGTTTACTCCCACTGTGGTTGCCAAAAACTTGTTGGTATAAAAATGATTTTGCAAACAAGCAATGATGCCCCGTCGTAAGTTGGTCCAGAACACCAGGGAGGTGATTCACTCTCCTAATAGTCACTGGCTCTTAGCAATACGGGTTACCCTTAAAACCAAAGGAACATCGCTAACTTAAATGAGCAGAGAACAATCAATGGCTAATATATAGCGTGTTAAATATAACTTAAATAACTTTGAAATAGTTATAGAGAGACGAGTGACTAAAATAAAACAAACAGAACTCGAAGGAAACTATTTCATTTCATTGATGATAATAATTCCGGTCTTACACAAACTTTTATAGAAAGAAAGTAACAAACAAGCTTAAATGAGGAAGAAAGAGAAGAATACCGTCATCCTTCTTGCACTCAATGAGACAATAAAAATGGAGGGCGTCTAGAACATAGAATGTTCTTGCCAAATAACTACCTAAAACTATGCCTAAGACCTGAGGATAAATTCTGATATTTGTTGTGTTGATGATTGATTGTTTATGTCCTCTTTGTCTGGTTGAAGCCTTTATTTATAGCCAAATGGAGCAGCAATTATCTTCCTTCGAATTTGAATTATCTTCTTAACCTTCAAACTGCTGGGAAACTTTTGAATTTGGAGCTTGATATTAGGCGTTTCTTGAAACTTCTAGAATTTGCATTCCTTTGAGACTCTGGTTGGCTTTTGAGCCTCTTGTCATTTAATACGTGTAGATTATTTGACTGGGTCAACATGACTTGGACCTGGGCTAAAAAAAATGGGTTTATGTGGCCCATAGGTCTTAAAGCCCAAAAAAATTAAAAGTGGTAGTAACAAAGTCCAAGAATCGCGGATCGATATTGAAGCAAACCCCAAGAATCGCTGATCGGAGAACAAAAAAACTAAAGAAAACGATTAATTGGTAATTTAGC
Organism: Patellifolia procumbens; assembly: GCA_947645195.1. Classification (NCBI taxonomy): domain Eukaryota; kingdom Viridiplantae; phylum Streptophyta; class Magnoliopsida; order Caryophyllales; family Amaranthaceae; genus Patellifolia; species Patellifolia procumbens. The sequence goes on from CANSGD010000321.1 coordinate 105,243, forward strand.
GGGGAAAAAATTGAATCAAAATACTCAATCAGAATTTTGGTGCTACGTTACATGGAAACTCATGTTCTAGTGTTCTACAAGAAGAAAGGAAAGTTAGAGAGAGAGAATTTTATGTACTTGTCAAAATGAATAGTAGTTGTAAAAAAATTTATTCTTTGTAATGTTCACTAATCTTCGGCGAATGACAGCTAATATAATTTGTATAAGGATTATACAATCAACATTGTAACTTTTGTTTTGTGAATAAATGAACAATATATTGTGAATTGCGATGAGGTGAATTTGGTAATTGTAATTCTAAATTTTTTGGGACTTTTTTTTTATATCGAACCATTAAAATCTTTATAAATTTTCCCAGAAGATATAGTTTTGGGGTTAAAAGAACATAATTGGGTGAAGCAATAAGATGGTCATTTAACTTTTAGGAGAAAAACCGAAATAATTTTTTAATATGGATGATTCTATAAATTATTGATTTTTACGAGGTATTAGCTTCAACTTCCATTAATGACAGAGAATCATAAAGAGAGATGGATTTTTATAAATAGGTCTTGAGGATTGGAAAGCTCAAGCAAAACATGATGTGAAGAATATATATGTCTCTTAGAATTTTACTTTTATATTACTTTTAACTCTTAATCTTTTTATATGACATATCAAATGTAATAGCTTATTATTTATTTATTCTTGCAACTATTCTTTCTTTACTTTTATTTGTGTTAGTGTGTTACCATCTCTTTAAATCTTAACCCTGCCTCTAGTTACCAGGTACGTTCCTGACATTTTACGGGCCCAGGGCGTAATAAGAAATTAGGGCTCTTTTAAAATATACTACTTGTATAACTGTAGGTTTGGGATTTATCGTTTCATGTAGTATAACAATTATGTAACTTTACAATATAAAGCCTAATTTGTACCCCATTTTTAAAACTCTATTGTGAAAACAAATTTAGGTAATATAAGTCAACGAAAATTTAAATAGCTAGTAGCACAGGAAAAAATAAAATAAAAAATTAAGAAAAGTTATACTCCCTCCGTATCAAAAAAAATGCAACGTTTGGGTTTGACACGGATTCCTAGGCAAAATTTGGTAATTGTAATTTAGTTTGGGTATTAAGTGGGAAGGATGAGAGAGAAAAGGTAATTAATGGGCCACCATCTTCACTTCACCAACCACTGCCTACCACCAACAACCACAGACACCACCGCCTACCACCAACCAACCACTGCCTACCACCAACCAACCACTGCCGACCACCGCCTACCGCCAACAATCACCGCCTACCACCAACCAACCACACCGACCACCACAGACACCACCGCACCAAAACCAGCCAAATCGAGACCACCACATAAACCACCGCACCAAAGCCAGCCAAATCGAGACCACCACATACACCATCGCACAAACCCCAGATTTCACAATCTCACCACAACAACAACAACAACAACTTCATCTTCATCGTCTTCATCTTCAACCTCCGATGTCGAAAACCCTAACTTCCTCTCCGTCGAGATCTCCGCATCAGAATCTCTTTCTTCTCCATTAAACCGCAAAGATCATCGAAATCGCACTCGTTCCGCTCGTCAAATCTCCTTCTTCTTCCTCTTAAAGCTTCAACATCTTCTCCAATCTCTCTCCTCCATTTTCACTTCTTTTCTCTCTCTCATTCGCACCGCCAATTGCCGGATCACTAATTCTCCCTCACTTCCTCACTGCCGCTGCTCCGCTGAAACGAGATTGCGTGAGCAACGACAAATGATCAGCAAAGATTGCGTGAACAACGACAAAGGATTTTGCGTGAGGAACCCAGATTTTGGTGTATGTGATGGTCTAGATTTCAAAAACCCAGATTTTGCGTGGTGGTGGTTAGGGTTGTGAGGTGGTGGTTGTAGTGATGGTGGTGGTGGTTGTAGTGATGGTGGTGGTGGTTAGGGTTTCGAAAAAGTGGTTAGGGTTTTGTGGTGGTGGTGGTGTTAGAGTTAAGCGTGGTGGTGGTGTTTAGGGTTGAGCGTGGTGGTGTGTGGTGTTGGGTGAATTTGGAGTAATTGGGTTAAGAGTTGAAGGAAATTATTGACTTTAATTGATTTGTAGTTAAATTGTAATGATAATTTAGGATGTTTTAATTATGATTAAGTAATGGCATTTTTGTAATGAAAGAAAAAAAATTACCTAAAATGGAAAGTTTGCAAATGTTGCATTTTTTTTGTTACTGCTAAAAATGGCAAATGTTGCTTTTTTTTATACGGACGGAGTACATTCTTTTATTAATGACTAATTAAGAAAAACAAAGAAGGTAAAATAAAATAAGAATAACAAACACAAAGTAAGAAAAGCATGATATAGGAGGCTGGTAGAAGAGTCGAACCCAACCCCTTAAATGCACTTTGGAATTCTAATATACGCTCAAAAGACGAGTGAGCTACTCTATTCATTTGCAAAGTCATGGATGAGCAACTGCCATATATCTTCTATAAGTCTGATTTGCAACTAAAGCTAAACCTCCCTATACACTGCTTTTCTATTAATAATAAACAATACCTATCAAAAAAAAAGCTAAACCTCCCTTCTATGGGGCCTGGACGGCCGGTCCGCCTGCCGTGTCCTGCCCCAGGGATAGGATGCTAGTTACAACTAGTATTTTCTATTGTAGAAGTGTTGGACCAACACCCTTAAACCATTTTGAAGGTTCCTATATATTAGCTAATTTAATCAGCTTAGATTGTAGATATGGGCGGATCCAGGGGGTACATTGGGGTACATGCGTACCTCGACTCCAAAAATGAAAAACAAGTAAAAAACGGAAGGCCCAACCCATAGGATATGTATAGATAGCTCTTTTTAAGGTGAATATGGGCCAAAAAGACCTAAAAAACACATCTTATGGAGCAAAATAAACTTGACTCAATAAGGACTTCCACATTCACCTCACAGGCTCATACCTCACCTATCATCTCTCTTTCAAATATATTATTGGTTAATGGTTATATAATTGTAGGATTGGAAGATGAAAAATAAAAATGTGGAGTCCTTTTCAAAGGGAGGTGGAGGGAAATTACAAAAATCCTCTATGTCATCTTCTTCATCTTTAAGAGACATTTTCTTGAAAGTTAGTGATGATGATTTAATGAGTTGTTTCGAAAATATGAAAAATGGTAGGATATAATTTACAAAAATTCACTATCTGCATAACGTTTAATTTTATGTTTACCTTGATTTTTACAATATTTAACAATTTATTTTTTGAAAAAATTGGCAGATTGGTTGATTTATTTGTAACTGTACCCCAACCTTCAAAATCCTAGATCTTGTAGAAGATGGTAGTTAGAACTTGGGATAACAGTTATTGACGATACCTATGGAATCCAAAATATCAAATTGTACTCTTGGAGCAATGTCTCTATTGCTGTGTTACCAATTTGAAGTTAAAACTTTCATTTATTTTTAAAATGATAAAAAAAACATAGCTTATTTTTAGTTTTAAGCTGAACTGTCTTGATGCTAAAACATCACAAAAATTGTTTTATGACTCTCAGAAAGTTTACTTGTAATCAAATCTTTATATAATCATTTCATAGTTAAAGGTACTAAACAAACCTATTTAAACTAGGTTGACTTTGGTGAATGATTAAGGACTAAGCACGGTACTCTCTTCTTTTCAAGGTTGACTAGGATCAACAACCGATATGATATTGTTGAAAGCTTTGGAACCATGAAATAAAATAGTGTGATTGAAATGTGAGAAATTTATTGGACACCTAACTAACCAAGATTCTTGGTCCATCAATTATTTTCACGAGGAATTTGTACAAAAGTCAACCGTTTGATTCTACCAATATTCTAAATACAAATTATTATAAAGGACGGTCTAATTTTAACAATAAATTCAGACTAATTTAAACGCACATTCTAATAATAAGCTCATTTAGTGTCGTTCTTGACATTTTTGGAGCCCTATGCAAATCAACAAATGGGCCTCAAAATTTTAGAAAATATTTCTTTCATATATCCAATTTTAGATATTAATTTTTGAAGTTGTGTCTCGAAACTATGCAAAAACAAATATAACCTCTTATAGAAATATGGTAGGGCCTGTTCTGTTCAGCTTATTTTTAGTTCAGTTCAGTTCAGTTCAACTCTAATAAGTTTAGTTGAGTTCAGTTCAGCTCCAATAAGTTCTGTTCAGTTTAGTTCAGCTCCAATAAATTTTGTTCAGTTCAGCTCCATTCCTTATTTAACCATTTTATTTATTATTATTATTATTGGTCTAATTTATTTTACTCATTACTATTGTTGTTATTATTATTAATTATTAATTTTATTTTTTTATATTTTTTGTTATCATATCTTTACTCATTATTATTACTATTATTATGGATGAACGTGGTTTGGATTGGTGCGCGGTTTAACCAAATTTTATGTTAATATGAGTATTCTAATTTGCAATTGTTGTTTTATTTACCGACTAGATATTCATTATTGCATCATACAAATAAGTTACAAAAAGCTACAAGATATTAAAAAAATTACAAAGTTTCTAATAACACTAGAATACTATTTAAGATACAACATCGTCGTTACGTTGAATATTAGAGATACTTTGGTGGTTTGTGGTGGGGTTTGGTTTATAAATATTATAGACCAACCCACCACAAATCATGGTTTGGTCAGAAGCACACACCAACCCATATTTTAAGCTAATTATTATAATTACTAATTATTATAATGGTAATATTAATTTACTTCTTAGACATTATTGTTATTATATCATCATCATCAAGTATTAATATATTAATACTAATAATAGTAGTTACTCATTATTAAATATTATTTATCACTAATTATTATTTTTAAAATTAATTTATCATCATTATTATTATTTATTAATGTATAACTATCATTTAATAACATCAAAAATAACAAAATCATTACTCATTTAATATTATTCTAAATTATTTATCATCAATTATTATTACTTAGAATTATAATTACGTATTATTTAATATTCATAATAATTATTATTTACTTATTATTGATATATTTATTACCATTTAGTTCAGTTCAATTTAGTTCAGTTTAGTTCAGCTCCAATAAGTTCAGATCAGTTTAGCTCCAATCAGTTCAGTTAAGTTCAGCTCCAATAAGTTCAGTTCAGTACAGTCCAGCTAGAATTAGACGAAGAGAACAGACCTAGTAGTACGCTATTATTCATTTCTTCTATAACTTCTTTTGCTTAAAAGAATTGCATAAGTATTGAACTCCATCATCATTGCCGATAATCTAAAAGTCTTTCTCCTAAAAAGGTCATCATTTATCACCAAAAAGTGAAAATTATATATATCCATGAAAAATTATCAAACACACAGATGAAAAATAAGAATTTGAAAAGGAAAAAAAATGGTCAAAAAATGGAAAAAGATTAATAGAATGTGTAAAAAGAATATGAAACACCGACATTTGAAAATAAAATCAAGAAGAAATCAAATATCAAAATTAATACAAAGACTTATGTTTGACAATATATTCATGAGCACATGGTTAGACCGTATTGGTGTTTAAATTAAAATGGTGAGGTTTGAACTCAAAAGCTCAAGGTAAAAATTTAAAAATTATGCTTTTAAGTAACAATCTTAATGGTTATAGGATTATGAGCTAAAACCTTTAAATTAAAGTATTTTGGTCTTAATGGACTATCCCAAGACTTATTAGGTAAAGATAATACTTTTTCAATTGATTTTCAAAACTCCTTGATGAGAATATTTTTTTAGTAAAATTGATTTAGATGATCGAAACTCAAATAATGTTTTGGTCTTAATTGGAGAATGGTATCGTACAAATTATAGAAGATAATACTTTATTGTTATTCAATTTAAACATTAGACAAAAAATTGCTACAGATTGTTGAGCCTTTTGGGGAAAAATAATGTTTTTCATTTGAATTAAAGGCGGGGTTATTGGCAATATACGAAGAATTTCACGAGATTGGCAAAATGTTAGAATTAATAGGTGAAAGACCATGAAAAAAGAAAGTAATAAAAGTCCCTAAATATTCTCTTTCTTCTTTTCTTCTTCGGTATTCTAGAAGTATCCCCATGCCAAAGCAACGTTTTTAATACAGGATAAATTTTCTAATTTGGGCCCCTTGAAGAGTTGCGGTCGCACTCAAGGCCTATCCTCATAACTAACCCTGAGCTGATTTCATCTCACTACCCAACACTTTTTCTGGTAAGTGAGTGAGATTATATATAACCAACCAAGAAAAGTTTGCAACATACAAATGCAAGCCTCATAGCCACAAAACAAACTACAGAAATTCAAACAAGCTAATTACAAACTAACAACTTTCAAGCATTGAAGCCATTCCATATCTGATTGATTGATCTTCATAGATTCAGCTCTGCTAACAATCAGAAATTGGAGATCTTTCACCACAGTGTTAACAGTCCTCACTCTCCCATTCCATAAAGCATTATTCCTTTCTTGCCATATCAAATAAATTGCAGCAGCCACTAAAGCTCTATATAATCTTTTCATACATCTTGAACCAGTATATCTCTTCAACATCCATTGCCACAGTTTTCTGCAATCAGTAGCCATAGAGCTAATCCCAAGCCAGTTTTTATTGTGAGCCAGAATTTAACTGAAGTAGCACTGATAGGGTTTTAGTCGTGTCACCTAATCAAAAATAAACCTACGGACCTCTAACTAGGTAGTCAGTGGAAGTTGGGTCGAATCCACAGGGAGACAGAGTTTCTAAATCAATATTCAACCAATTCAGCTACTCCAGATGAAATCAGGAAGGAATTAATTAAACTAAAGAATAGACTATAGCAGACGGAATAAATTGAGGATTAAACTATGGAATAAAAACCTAGGGTATTAGGTCGGTCCACCATGCTTATACCAATCAAACAAGGTCAACAACTATCAAAACCTAAGTCAAGAGTCGGGGGATTAGAGCCTATGTTGAGCTGTGGTTAAGACTCAACGCTCATAGTTCAACATACGCCGCATGTTCCCTAACGTAATCAGAACTACTGACGTGTCCTAGACCTCTAGTCGTAAGACGGATCTGTTCAAACAACTATTAACCACAAGCAACCAACGAAACTGCGCAGTAACGTTAATTACTCAATAAAGAACAAACCACATCACAATCACCCTAATCAAGCCCTAGAAATTGATAGAAATCTAAATCGCAATCATGGTATAAACATGGCTTTCCTATCTAACACCCTAGAAAGAGACTACTCAGACATGATCGAATTAACAACGACAAAACTATTATGAAACCCTAACAATTGCATCATGAACGATTAAATAAATAAACTAAGCAATCAAGAATAATAAAAGAGATTAGGGTAAGAAAGAATACCAATTGACGGAAAGCAGGAACTTTATTGAAATTGAAATAGGTTTGATCACCTCTAAATTAATCTAAAGTGTTTGAATTGAACTAAGAACAATGAAGAATAAAACTAGTCTAAAACCTAATGAAAGATGAATAGAAGATGTCTCTAAATAATGAGGAAAAGGTATTTATAATACCCCTCAAGTTTTATTAAAAACGGGAAACGAAAGTCGAAATCTGCGTATAAATGTACCAGACCCGATCGGGCCCGTGGCACCCACCCGATCGGGTCAAATACCAAAAGTCTTATTTTGCTTCTCGTGGTCCACGCAGCAGCCCAGCAAGCTCAGGGTGAAAATGCGGCCCACCCGATCGGGCCTTGGGCAGCCACCCGATCGGGCCAAGCGACGACATGTACCAGCACGCTCCCCTAATCCGCAGCATCATGATGAGATGTAGCAGCCCCCAGCCCGATCGGGTCGGGCACACTACGCCCGATCGGGTCTGGTGCATTGATGTTCCGCCCGATCTAATCGGGCACGCCTTGCCCGATCGGGTCCGAAACTTTCATACCCGATCATAAATATTTCGCCCGATCGGGCCATTTCTGCCCGATCAGTGCACAGAAACCTCATTTGACTCTTTGGCTCTCTAATCTTCACGTTTAGGGGTCTTGGGACCTCCTAAACTATCCATAAAGCTCGTGAGCCATCCTACGTGCCTCGTAACATCTCGTAAAGCCGTGGTTGCTTCCAAAAGGCTCGGGAATAAGGAGAAAACTCCATAAAACCTGCAATTCAATACTAAAACACGAAACCACAACTACATACGATAGTTAGCACAAAATAGCTCCCAAGAGCTCCAATGACGCACAAATTAGCTTGTAAATAAGGGAGAAAACTCTCTATAAATACGTGATATCAAGCACTCAGAGAATAAATGCTGGAGGGTTTCAGGAGCTTGTTCACAGACAATACAAGTATCAGCCTGACATATAAGCAATATAGCCAACCTAGCTCTAGTTTGTAATCTCTCAACCAAGCTGAGCCAAAAAATATATCTATGTTTAGGGATAATGAATGAATCTCAAACTGAACTACACATTCTGATCCTAGGACCAGTGAGAGAATGACTCTTATAAATATTAGCAATAGAATAACTTGATTGAGTCAACCAAGAGCTATTGTAAGCCATACAACAGATTTGTTGTTTAGAGTTGCATAAGAGATTCCAGATCCAACTAGCACTACTAGGAGCAGTATAGCTCTCCCAATTAGCTTGCTTGATATACACAGCATGTATCCATCTCACCCATAAGTTGTCAGTCTTTTTTGCTATATTCCACACAAGCTTACCAATGGCAGCTAAATTCCAAGCTTGGATATGCTTAATCCCTAAACCACCACACTACTTAGGAAGACAAGTTATTTCCCAACTTACAAGAGATGGCCTTAGACTCTCATGACATCCAGCCCATAGAAAAGATCTATATACAGATATAATCCTATCTATCACACTCTTAGGCAGGATGAAAATTTGTGCCCAGTAAGTATGAATAGATATTTAAACAGAATTAATAAGATGAGACCTTCCAGTATAAGATATATGTTTGGATCTCCACACTCTAATTCTCAAAGTCATCTTCTCAATAAGCTGATCACAATCATGAGCTTTGAGCTTTACTGCACTAATTGGCACACCAAGATATCTGAAAGGCAAGCTGCCTTTGCTAAACCCAGTTGCATCAATAATTCTGGTCAAATCACTCTCCTCCATCCCCATGCTATAAATGGCTGATTTGCCTTTATTAGCATGTAAACATGTAGTGCTTGCAAACAGATTAAAGCCTTGCATCATCATGAAAATAGATTTATAATCTCCTGTGCAGAACTAGCACACCTTGAATGGAATTTGAAAGCAGATTGTTTCCCAACATATATTATAACCTTAGTGAGATACTCCATGCATAACAGAAACAGCAAAGGTGAAAAGGGGTCTCCCTGCCTCAAACCTCTTTTAGAACTGAATACACCAGTTGAACAACCATTCAACATGATAGTGAACCCGGGGCTAGTAACACAGGTCGTAATCAGCCTCTTGAATCTACTAGGGAACCCTAGGGCAGAAAGCATTTCATCAATGAACTCCCAACTAACAGTGTCATATACCTTATGTATGTCAATTTTCATACAACTAGGAGGCCATGTCTTCCTATTATACATCTGGTTCAAATTTTTACATATCAAGATATTATGAAGGATGCTTCTACCACATACAAAAGCACCTTGAGTACCAGTGTATCACGAATAACAAGCTTCATTTTGCAACAAAATAATTTTTTAATCACCTTATAGAGTATAGCACAACAAAAAAATAGGTCAAAAATCTCTGACTGAACTAGGACATTGACTTTTGGGGATCAATGTAATAAAGGTCATATTAATCTCTTTTGACAACTTGCCTGTTCTAAAGAAATCTTGCACATCTTCAGTTACCTCAGCACCAACAATATCCCATGTATGCTTAAAGAAAAAGTTGTTATAACCATCCATACCTGGAGCCGTCTCATTTGGAATAGAGAAGAGAGCCTTTTTCACCTCATCATTACTGAAAACTGCCATCAAGCAACTGAATATGATCTTCAGACAGGATAGGGCCTTGCTCAATAATAGTTTGTTGAATATGAGCTCTTTCTGCACTGCATCCCAACAGAGATTGATAATAATCAGTAAAAGCTGCTTGAACCTGCTGTGTAGTATTCACCCAAACCCCCTCTTGATTCTGATTTACATTAATACTGTTATGGCTTCTTCTAGCTTTGATACTCTGATGGAACAACTTGGTATTATCATCCCCCTCAGCTACCCAAGAGACCTTAACTTTCTATTTCAAAAAGCTATTATACAGTTTCTTAGCTTTAGTATATTTGGATTAGCAAACTTTTCAGCTTCACACAAAGAAGGGCGGCAACCCTCTTGATGCATTTGATCTTGAACTACCCAACACTATTTCTGAACATTTTGCACCAATTTTCTCTTCTCCCTTCATTATTTCACTTGTAGTCTCGAACTACAACAAACAATTTTAAAAAAAACAATCAGATTACTGAATGAATTAAACTCGTCGCTAAATAGAATAAACTATTCATTGAATGGGTTAACTGTGATTGTTGAATGGATTAAACAAGTCATGAAATAGATGAAATGGGCCACGAAATGGATCAAACCAGTCACTATTTTCAGATTGGCGATTTGTTCTCTTCTTAATTTAAGGTTTGGTCATTACCTAATTTTTAGTTAAAAGTAGGCGGTCTAAAACAAGACTATGTATATTATTTAGAGCTATCGAATCAGGTAGATTTGATGTCACCCTATCCGTAACTCGATTCTAACCTATAAATGATCGTTCAAACTTAATTCGAAACCCAAAATAAATATAAATCCAAAATAAATATAATTGAATCTCAACCAAAACTAACGTGATGTTGATTCCATAGACAAGTTGGAATCACAACCAAACCAATTTTTGCTCATAATCAAAAGTAGTTGAATAAAAAATTATTATATTGAGAATTCATCGAAATAATCACGCATTCACAGTTACATGTTTGAATATGTATTAAATACATAGCCTAAGATACACTTTATTCTACAATTTGCACCATACACCCAGGTGTATGGTGAATGCTCTTTGTATCCCTAATTTATTTTTGTGAAATATATATACTTTTCTAAATCCCTTAAAACTAGTTTTGGCTTAAGGATGTTCCAGTTTATATTGGTGTACAGTTAACTGATTGGGATTTTGTGAGTGTGGTTTTCTCACAATAAGAGACTTATACCAAAACGAGATTTATAATTCACCTAGACTCAACCATAAGTAGCTAGGATAAGTAGGGTATGAATCATAAAGAAAGATTGACCACTTCTAGTTGATTGCAAAAGGCTAAGCTCAAGTGAAATGAGAGGTTTTTAGGTTTATGGTTTTATTTTAATTAAGTAAAGTCTACATGATCAAAGCAATTAATATAGAAAATCTAGGGGTCGTAGAACTTGCAATGAACTAACATAGGTCATATCTACTTATTATTAGACAAGGGCTAAATTCCTCAACCCCTTACCTATCATTATGTTGATGTATATAAGGTTCCGAATCAATGGCATTCTCCCAGCTATGGGTGTTCAGAAATACTGAAACCGCAAAATCGTACCGTTTAATCGCGAGGAAGCGTTGACGAGGTGGAGTAGGAAAAATTTTGAGGAGAAATCCACTCGTTTAGCTAATTTTATAATCTTAGATAAACTAAAGAGGGACAACCAAATCTTTATTATCATATTTGCCCGATTGTGGTGCCGGTAGCCGACCACGTTTTGCCATATGGGAAAGCAAATTAAAGAGTGTGAAAAGCTCTTGTTAGAAGTGCAAAAGGGTGATAACGAGGAAGCTGGGAGAAGGAGGCACTATTGCAAAAACAGCTTGATGACCTTCTTGAGAAACAAGAATCTTACTGGTACTTACGTTCTAGAGTTGCAGAGTTGAAAGATGGAGATAAAAATACAAAATATTCCATCATAAAGCCTCACAACGAAAACGATGTAACTTATCCACGGTTTATTTAGTACTCAGGAGGTATGGCAGGTTGAGAAAGAAAAATTAGAGGAGATTGTGGCTTATTTTTATAGTACTTTGTTTACTTCGAGTGCTCCTACTAGTAAGGCCATGACTCACGTTCTAGAGGTTGTGCGATCGTTGATCAATGAGGACATGAATGCTGACTTGGTTCGAACCTGCACAAAAGAACTGTTTGAGGCGCTTCAACAAATGGACCCTTGCAAAGCTCTAGGGTCTGATGGGCTTCATGCGGTTTTTATCAAAGGTTTTGGAACGTCATTGGTGATGATGTAACAGCTCGAGTTATTGGCATTTTCCATGGCACGCGACCTCCTGCTGACGTCAATCGAACGAAATTTTGGTGTGGTCATCGAGGTACGGAATGGAAACTTCACTGGTGAGTTGGGAGACATTTAGCACCCCGAAAGGCCGAAATGTATGGGGTATGGGCTTTAGGGACCTTGGTATTTTCAATGAGGCTCTTTTGGGCAGAAATGGTGGCGTCTGATCCACGTTAAGCACTCGTTAGTGGCTAGAGTTTTCAAAGCGAAGTACTATGCAAATTCCTTCTTCCTTGAGTCGCGACTTGGGCATTAGGGTGGATACCCGTGGAAGAGTATAAGGGGGGTAAAATCTATTATTAAAGTTGGGATTATTTGGCGTGTAGGAAATGGAGCCAACATCCATATCTGGAATGACCCGTGGGTGGAGTTTGAGGAGAGTAGATTTGTGGTGGGGGGAAAGAGTGGATAGTCTAGAGCGAGTCTGTGATTTGAGCTACCTTGAAATAAGGGAATGAAATATCGAATTGATCGAGGGCATGTTCAGCGAATAGGATTTGATATCACATATTTATATAGATTTTTCTCCCCTATTTATGAGCAAAATTGCGTCATTTGAGCTCTTTGGAGCTATTTTATGCTAATTATCATATATAGTTGTGGTTTTGTGTTTTAGTGTTGAATTGCAGGTTTTATGAAGTTTTCTCCTTATTTCCGAGCTATTTGGAAGCAACCACGGCTTTACGAGATGTTACGAGGCACGTAGGATGGCTCACAAACTTTATGGATAGTTTAGGAGGTCCCAAGACCTCTAAACGTGAAGAATTGAGAGCCAAAGGGTCAAAAGGAGCTTCCCGTACTATGATAGGGCAAGAAATGGTCCGATCGGGCGATGATTTATTGATCGGGTGGTAAAGTTTCGCACCCGATCGGGCAAAAATTGCCCGACCCAATCAGGTGGAAAAGCAAAGAAAACATGAAGCCAATATTAAGCACCAACCTGATCGGGTGGAATTGGCCCGATCGGGCAGGCCCACACTTTGCTTCATTATTACTTTGTGGCTGCGTGCAAGAAGCAAGAGCCAACCTGGGCTCCCTTTTCCCCCAGGCCCGATCGGGCAGTTTCAGCCAACCCGATCGGGTGGCAGGCCCAGCATCCCATTTAACCATACTGCTGCACGCGAGAAGAGGAGCAAGAAAACTGGGGTTCTCACTATGGACCCGATCGGGCACAATTGGCCCGATCCAAATCGGGTGGCCCAGCTTTCCTTTTCTTCGCTGCTTGCTTTGCGTGGGATTCAAGAAGGGTATGTTGGGTGATTTTTGTGTGGGCCCGATCGGGTCCCGTGCTCGATGTCGCGGAAATTCTATCTTTTATTTCCGTTTTTAATTAGATTTTTGGGGTATTATAAATACTTTTTCCTTATTTATTTGAGAGAGAACTTTTTATTCTGTTTTATTTCCAATAGTTCTTAGCATAGTTTTAGAGAGTTTTATTTAGATTAAACACTGTAGATTAGATTAAAGGTGACTGAACCTCGGATTTGATTTCAATAAAAGTTATTGTTTTCCGTCAATTGGTATTCTTCTCTACTCTTTATCTCTTTAATTACTTTGATTGCTTAGTTTAACTTTTCAATTGATTCATGATGTTGAAATTAAGGTTTCTTATTAGAATTGTTATTATTGATTTAATTATGTCTGAGTAGTTTAATTTCTAGGGATTTGGTGAGGGAAGCCATGTTTATACCTTGATTATTTGAATTGCTACTAGTTTCTAGGGTTTGATGAGATAGGTTATGATGTGATTTGTTCTTATTGAGTAATTAACGTTATTGCGCAATTTCTTTGATTACTTGAGGTTAATAATTGTTTGCACAGACCCGTCTTACTTTTAGAGGCCTAGTACAAATCAGTAATTCTGATTATGTTTGTGAACATGCTGCATATGTTGAATAATGGGCGTTGAGACTTAACCATAGCTTGACACTGCTCTAATCTGTCGATTCTTGGGCTAGGTTCTGATAGTTGTTTGATCCTTTGATTGGTATAAGCATGGTGGACAACACTAATTCCCTAGACCTTTATTTCATAGAGTAAAATCTCTCTTTATATTGCTATCTAGTGTTATTTAGTAGTTCAGCTGATTTCTAACTGATCTTGTCTGAAGTAGCTTTTTGGCTGGATATTAACTTAGAACTCCATCTCTCGGTGGATTCGACCCTACTTCCCTTGACTATCATTGTTAGAGGACTTAGGATTTGTCTTTGATAAGGTGATACGACTTTAGCCTGTCAAAATTCGAAGGCGATTTTGGCTATCCCTCTTAGTGGCCGGTGCCCAGTTGACGTGGTAACAAGGGCTTTTTTTAAGAATGGTCACTCGGTGAATACCTCCTACATGCTCGACAAAGCGTGCAATTTTGACAACTTTCATAAGACTTTGGTCGATTTATGGTCTTTGGATGTTTTTCCAAAAGTCAAGTATCTCCTTTGGAGGGCCTACACTTCGTCACTCTGTGTTCGTGCAGTTCTCAAATATCGGCATCTCATTGAAGATACATATTGTCCCTCTGCTCGAATGGTGAGGAATCTCTCTCTTACCTTTTATTCTTTTGCCCATTGGTGAGGGATGTTTGGAGTGCTAGCGGGTGTTGTGAACTGATTCCAATGTACCCAAATCAATATGTGCTCGAGACTTTGGAAAGGTGGCAAGAGAGTCATAAAGGGAAAGTCGCTTTGGCAGGATGGTTGTTGTGGAACTTATGGCATAGGAGAAATCTTCTAGTCTTTGAAAACAAAATAATCCTATGCCATAAGACTGATATTGCGGTAGTTGAGAAGGCGCGAACTTGAGGAACAACAGGTGCTGAGGAGTCCGCACCACTGGTCACCGCCACCTCCTGGTTGTGTTAATAAGCTGAACTTTGATGCCTCGGTTAGTGAAGATGGATGGGTAGGGATGGGGGTTGTTTTGAGGAACTGTGAGGGCGAAGGGTTATAGGTTGTGACGAGGACATACGGGCAAGATGGTCGCCAAAAGTTGCGGAGGGAGAATCTATGGTTACGGCGCTGAAAATGGCAAAGACTCTTGGTGTGGAAAATGTGGTAATGAAGACGGGTTGTTTATCTCTTGTGAAGCGGCTTGAAAGAGGAGTTTTTACCCGTTTGATGTTGATAATATTTTAGAAGATGCTTTTTATATTAGTAAAAGTTTTCATGTATTAGTTTGGTCTCGTGTGAGAAGGGAAGGGAACTTTATTGCCATAATTTAGCTAGATTAGTGTTGTTTGGTGTGGAACAACGGTGGGAATGTCATTGTCCCCCGAAAATTTCACCTTATGTACTTATGGACAATATGTCCCACTCTTAATATAGTCGCACTAATATTTTCCCTCAAAAAAAAATATAGGAAATTTAGGAGTTGGAGAATTTTCAATGAAATTGAAGGCACAATTAACAACCTAATGATGGGGGAAAATGTCTAATTACAAGGAACACAACCATATAGTAAGCTCAATTTTTTTCATGAGTAAACTAACATAAGTCAAACCTACTTTTTATTAGACAAGGGATAAATTTCTCAATCCCTTACCTATCATTGTGTTGATGTATATAAGGTTCCAAATCAATGACATTCTCTAGCTAGGTTTGTTCTGAAAAACCAAAACCGCAACATCGATCATATCGTTTAACCGTGTAGCACTCGCGCGGTACGGTCAATTAAATGTACCGTTAAGATAACGCGGTTATTTTAACCGTATCGTGGTTAACGGCTACGGTTACAAAATAATCCTAAACAGTTATTAATAAGCCTAGTAACCTTAATTTTTACTACAATTTCACAAATTCCTGCCTTCTTTCTTTATTTTCATTTCTTAATTATAATTTCTAACCCTAGTTTCACTTTTCGAGTTTTCACTCTCTACCTCCAGTCCTCGGTCCACTTCAACACTCAGGCCTCTAAATATTGAAAGTCTTTTGATATAGTAAAATCCACTGATTCATCAACAAAATCCTGTTTTGATGTCTTTACAAAATCCACTAATTCCACCATTGCAAGAAAATAATTAGAGGAAGTAGGACTTTAGGGTACAGAAAAATGGCAGAATTGAAGATTAGGCCACCAAGTATAATATTCATATTGTTACTGTTGAAAGATAAAACTAATGAAACAAAGACTAAAATTGCAATTTCTTAAAAGGTTTTTTGAAAGAAAAATAAGTCGTAGGTTACATAGTTATACCGGTAACCGTAACGTTAATTTACGGTTAACCTCTACTTAACGGTGTATTATGGTTACTAAAATATCCTAACTATTATAACGATTAATCACCCTGTTAAGTTAAATGAGACGGTTACTGGACCGTGAACACCCCTACTCCCAGATGAAGGGATTTTGACTAACTTAATGAAATTCCAAAGAAATTTTCCTTTGCCTAAAATTCAAGATTACACTTATATATTGATAATGAATCTATATGAGATAAATAGAAGATCATACTTATTGCCAAGGTAGTTGTATGAACTTTTCAAAGTCTTCAATTGAAGATCCTCCACTGACATAATTGCTAAAGCTTACTAATTATCTATGTCTATTGACAAAGCACGAAGAGTAATTGATCAGATCCGCGGGTGTTCCTACGAAGAAACACTTATGATATTAGAACTGATGCCCTATCGAGCATGTTATCCCATTTTTAAATTGATTTAATCTGCGTCAGCAAATGCCCGTCGCAATAGAAAATTCAACAAAGCAAATTTAATGATTAGTAAAATCGAAGTTAATAAAGGCACTACCAACCCAAAGAAACACGACCTCTCTGAGATACATGGTTCATGCCGGAAAGGTACGAAGTAGGACTAATTTGGAAACATTGGGCAATTTACTTTATACTTACTATTCTGTCTGGTTTTTTGGTTTCTAGTCTTATTTTATTAGTAGCCATGATTGGGGCTATAGTAATGACTATTGACAGGCTAAAGTCGTGTCACCAAATCAAAGATAATCCTAAGTCCTCTAACAACAGTAGTCAGGCAAGCAGGGTCGAATCCACAGAGAGACGGGTTTTCTAAGTTAATATTCAGCTAAACAGCTACTTCAGACAAGATCAGCTAGAAATCAGCTGAACTACTATTTAGACTAAAGAAAGCAATTTAAAATGGGATTTAGACTATATGAATAAAAGTTCTAGGTTATTAGTTCGGTCTACCATGCCTATACCAATCAAAAGGATCAAATAACTATCAATACCTAGGTCAAGAGTCGAGAGATTACAACACGTGTTAAGCTATGGTTAAGACTTAACGCTCATAATTCAACATATGCCACATGTTACCTAACATAATTAGAATTACTGATGTGTATTGGGCCTCTAAAAGTAAGACGAATCTGTGAAAATAAATATTAACCACAAGCAATCAATGAAACTGTGCAATAGCATTAATCACTCATTAAGAACAAATCACACCTTAATCAATCTAATCGAAACCTAGAAACTAATAGCAATTCAAATATGAATCATGGTATAAACATGGTTTTCCTCCCGAAATCTCTAGAAATAAGACTACTCGCTCATAATTGAATCAACAATAATAAATCTAATATAAAACCCTAATCTTTGCATCATAATGAATTCAATAATCAAACTAAACAATTAAGAAATAACTAAATAGATAAAGAGAGAAGAATAGTACCATTTGACGGATAGCAACAACCTTTATTGAAAATAATCCAAGGTTCAATCACCTTTGGAACTAATCTAAAGTGTTTAACTATGAAAGCAAATTAAATCCTAAGCTAATTGAATGGGAAATTAAGATGAATAAAAGATGTCTTCAAATTAAAAGAGTTTAACTATTTATAATAACCCCTAAAACTAATTAGAAAACAGAAATAAAAAGATAGAATTTTGGCTCCGCGTGCTCGCAACCCGATCGGGCAATGGTTGCCCTATGCCATCGGGTTGGTACAAAAAATCAAAATTCACATTTCCTCCTAGTTTAAAATGCAGCAGCAGCCAGAATAAGGGAAGTTGGGCCCGCCCGATCGGGTTGGGCCATGTTGCCTGATCGGGTTGGTAGTAAAGGAGCCTAACTTTATCTTGTAACTTGCAGCAGTACGCAGCAGTGATGAGCTGAGAAGTGGGTCTGCCCGATTGGATCGGGTTGGGCCACTTCTCCAGCTCAGCTCATTTTCACGCCAGCTAGCAGCAAAGACTTAGGAGCTTCTCACCCGATCGGGTTGGGCAAGGGCTGCCCGATCGGGCCCAACGCCCTGGCACCCGATCATAAATAATCGGCCCGATCAGGTGGTATTCTGCCCGATCAAACACGTCCTTTTAGTCTTCTTGGCTCTTTGGCACTCAAATCTTTACATTTAGAGGTCTCGGGACCTCTAAAATCATCTATAATGCTCCTGATGACTTCTACATGCCTCATAACAAATCGTAAAGCCGTGGTTGCTTCCAAATAGCTCGAAAATAGGGAGAAAACTCCCTAAAACCTGCAATTCAACACTAAAACACAAAACCACAACTATATACGATAATTAGTATAAAATAGCTCCGAAGAGCTCCATTGACGCACGATTTAGCTCATAAATAAGGGGAAATACTCTATATAAATACATGATATCAAACTCCCCCAGGCTAAACCTTTGCTTGTCCTCAAGCAAATAAAACAATGAACATGGAATGAATTACCTCACCCCATAGATAAAACATTAAAAGCTCAAAGACATTTTCAAGACTAAGAATCATTCAAGCAGGCGAAATTCAGGTTTGGCTATTCAAATCCCTCCAACTACCAACCATCCAAGCAAACCATCAATTCAACTCATCTACAAGGCATACAAGTCCTGAAAAGGTTCCTCTCAATTTTGTGGCAGGCGAAGAATATGCCCGAACACTCACCAACCCGACCATAGATGCCCTTCCCACTCACACTCTCATGTGTTTAACAAGGTTAAATGACGCTCATCCTAGCCAAGTCGACTCAATTAGCAGACATACTCTTTAACTTTGACAAACTAACTCGAAATTAATCCAATAAACAATGTAAACACAAGCTTAAGAGGACTTTATAGGGTAGTAATGGGGCTTAGGCAAGATGTAGGAAGTATTTTTAGGAAATGTGGTGGAAAAACCGAGAATGGGGGAGCAAAGATCACTCAAAAAAGGCCGAAGATGGCCAAAACAACTCCCAACAACATCATATAACCACAAACTACATCCCAACTCTTATGAAACAATGAAAACTCACAACAAACCTAATTTTCAAGCAAAGTAGCACATTTTTTCTTTATGAAAAACGTGAGTGAAGGAACTTTGGACTCTTTTGAATTTTTCATTCTTTTTCTTCCATTTTTCGAACCAAACATTCACGCAACTCAAACTTTGCTTTTTCTTTTCTTTTTCTCATAATTAATCCACATCAAATACACTTTAATTCCCCAAAAACCAAACCAAACCACAAAATCAACACTAGTGAGGGAAGCAGGGTCGAATCCACAGAGAGACGAGTTTTCTAAGTTAATATTCAGCTAAATAGCTACTTCAGACAAGATCAGATAGAAATCAACTAAACTACTATTTAGACTAAAGAAAGCAATATAAAATGGAATTTAGACTATGAATTAAAGGTCTAGGGTATTAGTTCGGTCCACCATGCTTATACCAATCAAAAGGATCAAATAACTATCAATACCTAGGTCAAGAATCGAGAGGTTAGAGTACGTGTTAAGCTATGGTTAAGACTTAACCCTCATAATTCAATATATGCCGCATGTTCACTAACATAATCAGAATTATTGATGTGTACTGGGTTTCTAAAAGTAAGACGAATATGTGCAAACAATTATTAACCACAAACAATAAATGAAACTGCGCAATAACATTAATCACTCATTAAGAACAAATCACACCATAATTTATCTAATCGAAACCTACAAACTAATAGCAATTCAAATATGAATCATGGTATAAACATGGTTTTCCTCCCTAAATCCCTAGAAATAAGACTACTCGCTCGTAATTGAATCAAAAATAATAAATCTAATATAAAACCCTAATCTATGCATCATTATGAATTCAATAATCAAACTAAACAATCAAGAAATAACTAAATAGATAAAGAGAGAAGAATAGTACCATTTGACGGATAGCAACAACCTTTATTGAAAATAATCCAAGGTTCAATCACCATTGGAACTAATCTAAAGTGTTTAACTATGATAGCAAATTAAAGTCCTAAGCTAATTGAATGGGAAATAAAGATGAATAAAAGATGTCTTCAAAATAAAAAATTTTAACTATTTATAATAACCCCTAAAACTAATTAGAAAAAAGAAATAAAAAGATAGAATTTTGGCCCCGCGAGCTCGCAACCCGATCGGGCAATGGTTGCCCTATGCCATCGGGTTGGTACAAAAAATCAAACTTCACATATCTTCCTTGTTTAAAACGCAGCAGCAACCAGAATAAGGGAAGCTGGGGCCGCCCGATCGGGTTAGTAGCAAAGGAGCCCAGCTTTCTCTTGTAACTTGCAACAGTGCGCAGCAGTGATGAGCAGAGAAGTGGGCCTGCCTGATCGGGCGGTTGTTGCCCGATTATATCGGGTTGGGCCACTTCTCCAGCCCAGCTCATTTGCACGCCAGCCAGCAGCAAAGACTTAGGAGCTTCTCACCCGATCGGGTCGGGCAAGGGCTGGCTGACCGGGCCCGATGCCTGGCACCCGACCATAAATAATCGGCCCGATCGGGTGGTATTCTGCCTGATCAAACACGCCCTTTTAGTCTTCTTGGCTCTTTGGCACTCAAGTCTTTACGTTTAGAGGTCTCGGGACCTCTAAAATCATCTATAATGCTCGTGATGACTTCTACATGCCTCATAACAAGTCAGAAAGCCGTGGTTGCTTCCAAATAGCTCGAAAATAGGGAGAAAACTCCCTAGAACCTGCAATTCAACACTAAAACACAAAACCATGACTATATACGATAATTAGTATAAAATAGCTCCGAAGAGCTCTATTGACGCACGATTTAGCTCATAAATAAGGGAAAATACTCTATATAAATACGTGATATCAACTATGCATAGGATTACTAAGGTGAAGAGACAGGATTTAGTTCACCCCCACTGATTGAACCTCTCCTTTGATGGAACACATTCACTATTTTGAGAGGGAAGATTTGGAAATTAGGGTTTTTTAAAAAGATAGGAAACAAAAAAAGGAAAAATTGATAAGAATGGTATCAACAATTGGCAATCTTCTATAAAAGGTCTGTACTATTATTAATCCATAAAAGGTTTGAACTATTACCATAATTTGGAAAAAAAATCCCTTTGACCGGTTTACCTGTCATAATAAGTAAAACTTGAATTTTTTTTTTTTTTTTTTCTTTATTAAGTAACCTTTTTAATTAACTTAAAAAAAACAAAAACAAAAAACCCTTTTCCCACCCCACTCCCTGCCAGCCACCCCCACCCCTTCCCACACCCACCCTCAAAACCACCACCCCTCTCCCTTCCAGCCACCCCTACCCTAACCCTAGTCCTCTAAACCACCACCGACACCCATCCTCCCTCAAAACCATAACCCAGCCTTAAAAACCACCACCCCACTCGCAAACCACCACCCCACCCTAACCCCATCTCTCTAAACCACCACCGCCACCCCCCGCAACCCTCACAACCATAACCCAGCCCTCTAAACCACCACCAATATCCCCACCACCCACAAAACCCTAACCCCATCTCTCTGAACCACCACCGGCACCTCAGCTACCCTCAAAACCCTAACCCCATCCCTCTAAACCACCACCGGCACCTCAACCACCGTCTTTTCGTTGCACCAGGCCGCACCACCACCTCGTTCACTTTCGTTCCTTGCTCGCTGCACCGGGTCGCACCAGATCCTCTTTTCGCTACACCAAGTCGCACCACCATCAAGGCACTGACGCCCTTGGAATCTTTGGCCGCAACAGGGGGGGGTGGGGTTTTAAGGAAGGGGGTGGGGTTTCAAGGAGGGAGGAGGAGGAGAGTGAATAAAGGGAAAAAATAAAATTCATTAAAAAGGTTATTAAAAAAAGAAAATTAAAAAATAAGTTTTTACCTGTTATAATAGGTAAACCGGTCAAAGGGATTTTTTTGTCAAATTAGGGTAATAGTTCAGACCTTTTATGGATTATCAATAGTACATACCTTTTATAGAAGATGGCCAATAGTTGATACTTTCTTATCAATTTTTCCAAGAAAAAAGTGAGGATAGAGAGGATTGGGGCGTGCCACGCAGTTGGACATGCACCTCTCCATTACTAACCTACTTATATGTTTCTCCCTTCAACCATAATTGAAATTTTAATTGGATCAGAATTCTAAACCTTTTAACCCTAATATTCAGTCATTGATATTCTGCGTGACCCAATAGGCTTAAATAATCCAATAAGTAACATAATATTTATTATTATATTACAAATCATAATTGTTTCTAACAAAATATTATGACTATCTAAACCATTTAAGTATCCTCATTGAATCTCTTGATGTAGCATCCTAAACTTTCCGCCTTCTGCTCTATAATCGACATGAGATGCATGTTCGTCTACTTGTGGCGTTTAGCAACTATGAAGTGTTGGGAGAATGGTGCCTCGAGGGTTAAGAAGCTCGTAATGATACCTAGTTGAAGGCTAGTGAACCAGTTGAGGGCAAGTCCCTTTAGCAAGGTAGGGAAATAGTTGCACCATGTCTATTCGTTAAAGGTTTGAACACTTATCTGCTCCTGTAGGCTCTCAGCAGGATCTGTGACGGCTAAATAGTGCTCAATCAACATGATTTTGATTTTTCCGGGTTAGAGGTTTTTTATTATGTGCCTGCTCAATGTGGCATTGCTGAACCACCTCGGTAGCCTGATTTAGCTACTTCTTGATACCCTCCATTAGGGTGTATGATGTCTTGTCTAGTCGGTTGGTTAGGCTGCTCACTGACTATACCTAAGAGCTGGGTGGCTTAGAGGTACTTCTAGCCTTCTACGTGAGACTTTCCTTACTTCAGATCGATAATTTGTCTCGCATAAAAGCTTTTGTTTCTCGTCTGCTTCTCCAGTATGATAGATCGAGCGTCCTCTCGGTGGAGTGACATGATGGACTTCCTCTCAGAGATTGCTCGAGCAGGCTTCGAAGGACCATGTACCTGCTCGGATAGAGCTCGCTTTGTCGTGGCCTATTGCTGCCCAGAGTCACCTAGTCGTGGTCATATCCCTCGGTCAAGGGGAATAGGTTGGGTACCCTTCAGCCCTTTGAACAATTGCCTCATCAAAGTAGTAATGTGAACATTCATATGATGCTCGAGTTGTTGTGGATTAGTGTAAGTTATTGGTGGTGCTAGAGTGTGTTCTAGTGGCAATGTGGTAGGACTTAGCTTCCTCCCACTAGAACTTTGGGATATTTATCCTCGACGAGGACCTCATCTCAGTTAGTTCTGTGTCTCGATCATCTCTGAAGGAGCTCTTCGTTGCTGTCCTCATCTAGTGTTATTCGTGTCATGGTGTTTAATGTAGTTGTTTGTTAGATCCCCACATACGATGCCAATAGTTTTGGCTCTAAAGAAACACAATAGCCTTAGACCACGCACCATAATTATCACCCACAAGTAAACACCATGATAATGTTGCGGTCGAAGATTTATATAGATGGAAGTAATAAATGGATGATGAATCATAAATGAACTGTGGAATTTTCTTATTGTCATTACCTAATCCCGACATGGTGTGGAAGAGTGGGAGAACAAAGAGATTTCATATGAAATAATAGACAGAAGAAATCATACCAGACACAACAGAAGAATTGTAGACCACAGAGAGCAGTGTCAAACAACTGCATATGTACCACCAAGAATCCACCTGAGAGCACTCAATTTGAAGGGCGGGATTCATTAGAAAGAAGAGGGAATAATAATCTTTGGCTCTACCTACCATGATAGAGATAAACATATTGTATGTATATGAAACTTTTGGCTGCATTTCTCATTGACAAAAAATATTAAATGTACAACCTAGGGAACTTTAATAATACAGCACAAACATTAGTTTCCTAATTAACCAACAATACATCCCAATATGTGCAAAATTGTTATTTGTAGGAATACCTGGTTTCCTTTATGGAAGTCGGCGTTGGTAACATCGAACCTAAACTTTTATATTTAACATAATATCTAGGTGAATATATTAACAACATGAAGCTCAAAGAGGCAATAAGGTCAATGAATGATGGAACATATACTAAATTTGATACAAAAAGAAGAATCCAGGAGGGACTGGCATGGAGTAAATTGCTTGCATAGAGTAGTACATTTGAAAAAATAGGTACCGATAGTGCATAGTTGTCGCTTTTATCATCTCGTTCCATAAGATTTTGGAGCAAATCTTGTAATCATCAAAATCCTAGTGTCCATTTGCTAATGCTGATTTGAAACCTCACACATATGGATGATAAGCCAAGAGAGTATGAGAACGGCGTCAAACTATTATGTTCAATATGCCTATGAGAGAAAATTGTTATAATGATTAGAACAAAGTATGATTCTAGAATAAGAATGCATTATTAGTTATATAAACGATCAATATTTAGTTAAGTGTCTAGTTACGCTTAAATAATTTATACTCCCTCCGTCCCATATTAGTTGCAACACTTTCTACATATGGTTGTCCCATATTAGTTGCAACACTTCTATTTTAGGCATGGACCCACCAATATTTTATTATATATCACCCAACTAATATACCCCACTCATTCATTGATTTATGTGAAAAACATTACAATACTACTCCCCTACTCTATCAACTTCTTACAAGTACCACATCACTTTCTATCACATCAACTTTTATAATAAATTAATACACCCTACTCTATTAACTTCCTAAAACTATGTGCACAAGCTATTGTTGCAACTAACATGGGGACGGAGGTAGTACATCTTAGGAAATTGTACATACTCTAAAAAGTACATGAAATAGAGGGAAGAAATTCTAACTTAAAATATACTCCACTGCCACTTATTTTCATTTGTAACGTGTTTATTTTCTGGTGTACACATTATTTGAAAGGAATAGACACTAGTGGAGAAAAGCTGACTACTCCTGCGTTTTGGGCCTTATCTGGCCCATTTTTCGGCTGAATTAGTTAGCATCGAAACAATTAACATTAGTTAAGTCATTCGGCCTAATCATCCATAACAATATTTGACATAGTAATGCTTAACATCCATCCCTAAATCTAACAAAAAAAACATAAATGAACAAAATATAGGAGTTCGGAGGAACCTACCTAGATTAAGCCCCAATTGTTGGTTTCACCCTTCGTTCTTGCCTATCTCCTTGATGGGAATGAGCTTTTTTATGTCTTTGTGTCATCAGTAGACGCGGAATTATCGGTGGTGGAAACATGGCGACGTCTTCAATCATTGCCGAAGAAGATGGAGCGGATGAAGTAACAGAAAACCCTAGCTTTGAAGATGAAGGTGAAGGTGTAAGTAAAGCATGAGGTGATGGCGACAGCTTCTTACTTTTTGCTATGTCATTCTTCCTAGCCCTTCTTCCCCCTTCATTCTTCTATCTCCTTCTTTCCTTATCTCTCCCTCTTCCCCTTCCTGGGCTTTATCTCTCTCCGCGTCTCTCTTTCTTTTCTTTTTTTACGTTAATTCATGTAAAGGTGCAGAGATAGAGTGTTACGTTATTTGGTCCGGACCAAGCCGAGATCGGGTTTCTCTTAACTAGTCCGGCCCATGCGAGAGTAGGATCATTCTATGAAACCTTTTTTTGTGCATTTTTGGTAGCAATTAAATGGTCCAGAGATTATAGGTCCGGGTCATTTCTTTACGACTAGTTTACCTTTTTCCATTAGTGGGGGAAGCAATGGTTTTCGTAAACAAATGATTTGACAATTATGATTATCCTTTTAAACTTCTAAATCTTAACACAAGAATTAAACAGCCATTTGGGTTCCCTGATTTTTTTTATCTCTTTGGCGATGACTTGAATTTCCACTCCAAGATACACTACTCTTATCAATGGGACCCCCACTGAGTTCTTTCAATCTAAAAGAGGTTTAAGTCAAAGGGACCCCCTCTTCCCATTGCTCTTTGTTTTCTACATGGAACACCTATCTCGAGTTATGACTTTCATAAGCAAGAAGCATGGCTTCGAATTCCACCTCAGATCCAATTGTCTTGGTTTAAACCACTTACGTTTTATAGATGATTTATTCCTCTTCTGCAAGGGATATACTCATTCAGTCCATCAAAATAATAATGGGTTTCAAATCTTCTCTAATACTATTGGTTTGAAAGTGAACAAGGAAAAGTCTTCTCTATTATGGTTCAAGAGACAAGTCTTGCTCATGGTAGCCTCCCATATAAATATTTGGGTGTTCCCATGAATTCTAAGAAACTTAAAGCTATTGATTGTGATCAGTTGCAAGAGCAAATGACTTGCAAAATCAAAGATTGGAGTACTGATAGGGTTTAGTCGTGTCACCTAATCAAAAATAAACCTACAGACCTCTAACTAAGGTAGTCAGTGGATGCAGGGTCGAATCCACAGGGAGACAGAGTTTCTAAATTAATATTCAACCAATTCAGCTACTCCAGATGAAATCAGATAAGGATTAACTGAACTGATGAATAAACTACAGAAGACGGAATAAATCGAAGATTTAACTATGGACTAAAAGTCTAGGGTATTAGGTCGGTCCACCATGCTTATAACAATCAAATAGGGTCAACTACTATCAAAACCTAAGTCAAGAGTCGGGAGATTAGAGCACGAGTTGAGCTATGGTTAAGATCAACGTTCATAGTTCAACATACGCCGCATGGTCACTAACGTAATCAGAACTACTGATGTGTCCTAAGCCTCTAATTGTAAGAGGGATATGTGCAAACAACTATTAACCACAAGCAATCAATGAAATTGTACACTGACATTAATTACTCAATAAGAACAAACCACATCACAATCACCCTAATCAAGCCCTAGAAATTAATAGAAATCTAAATCACAATCATGGTATAAACATGGCTTTCCTATCTAACACCCTAGAAAGAGAACTACTCACTCATAATCGAATTAACAACGACAAAACTAATATGAAACCCTAACAATTGCATCATGAACGATTAAATAAATAAACTAAGCAATCAAGAATAATAAAAGAGATTAGGGTAGGAAAGAGTACCAATTGACGGAAAGCAGGAACTTTTATTGAAATCGAAATAGGTTTGATCACCTCTAAATTAATCTAAAGTGCTTGAATTAAACTAAGAACAATGAGGAATAAAACTAGTCTAAAGCTAATGAAAAGATGAATAAAAGATGTCTCTAAATAATGAGGAAAAAGGTATTTATAATACCCCCTCAAGTTCACTAAAAACGGAAATAAGAAAGCGAAAAAGTGCGATTTAGGCACCAGACCCGATCGGGCCCGAGCACAGTACCCGATCGGGTCAAATACACATTCAGCCCAACTTTGTCTCTTGGTCAGCGTAACAGTCCAGCAGCAATTAGGCAAAATTATGGGCAACCCGATCCAGCACCCGATCGGGTCTAGGATCGGGTCCTCTACATTTCGGCCCAGCATAGCAGTGCTCCTTTAGCGTAACAGAAGCAGCGTAGGAATCTTAGGTGGCCCACCCGATCGGGCCTTGGGCATCCACCCGATCGGGCCTGGGAGCAAGTTGGCCCAGCGTGGTCGCAACTGCAGCAGCTTCAAAATAGGAGCTACGAGCATCCGACCCGATCGGGCCTGGGCACATATGATCGGGTCCGCAACTTCTATACCCGATCATAAATGCTTCGCCCGATCGGGCCATTTTGCCCGATCAGAGCACGGAAACCTCCTTTTTGACTCTTTGGCTCTCTAATCTTCACGTTTAGGGGTCTTGGGACCTCCTAAACCATCCGTAAAGCTCGTGAGCCATCCTGCGTGCCTCGTAACATCTCGTAAAGCTGTGGTTGCTTCCAAAAGGCTCGGGAATAAGAAAAAAACTCCATAAAACCTGCAATTCAACACTAAAACACGAAACCACAACTATATACGATAGTTAGCACAAAATAGCTCCCAAGAGCTCCAATGACGCACAAATTAGCTTGTAAATAAGGGAGAAAACTCTATACAAATACGTGATATCAAGTACTAGACATTTGTTTATTTTCTGGTAGACTTCTTTTGGTCAAAATTCAGTCCTTATGAGTATTCATGTATACCGGGCTCAGATTTTTACCATTCCCACCAAAGCATCTCTAAGATCAAGGTCATTTGCAAATCTTTTATGTGGTTTGGCCGTACTGATTCACAAAGCAGTTATGTAGCTTTGGATGATGTTTATAGGAATAAGAAATATGGTGGCCTTGATATAAATGAGGTGGGAATTTTGAATGTGGCTGTTGTTGGCAAGCTAGTTTGGGATATTGAAAAAAATCAAGATAATCTGTGGGTAAGATGGATCCATAATTTTTACGTTAAATGGAGAGATTGACAGGCTTACAAACCCTCCTCTGCAACTAGTTGGATTCGGAAGACAATTTCTTAGACAATTCCCTCTTATATTCACTCTTCCTCACTAAAAAAAATCTCCCATAGATATCAACATTTGCAGTTTGAAGGTGATTGCCTGCACTAGTGCAAAGGAGTATGGAACATACTCTCCATTTCTAAGAACGTCTTTATCCTCTAGTTGGCTTGCAGGGAGAGACTACAAGTGAAGGAAAGCCTACAGAAGATGGGAATCTGCTCATTTGCTAATTGCTTGCTTTAATTTGTGATGCTAGTATGAAGTCTCATTAATTAACATTTTTTTTGTAGACTATCATTTTACCATGGAGCGTGTGAAAAATCGAAAAGATGGTTGGGACTGCATACCTCTTCTACCGATAATTTTCATCTCATAGATGAATAGGCATATCTTAAAGGGAAAACAAGTTCTGAAAATAAGTTCTTTATACTACTTGGGTTGTTGTGGTTTATCACTTTTGACATTCTAGAAACAATAGCTTGTGGAACTTTCATTGTATAATGATAGATAATGAAGTTCAATATAGTGTAAAGCATAGTGTCTATACCTTTTTAAGTAAGAAGGTAGCAGCAAAGGATGTACACTAGCTACATAGGTTGTAAATTTGGTTTGTTGTTGTTTTCGCCTCTAAGGGGCATGTATGTTTTGGGGTCTTCCCCTTTATTGCAAAGCTTGTTAGTGATATCACGTATTTATATAGAGTTTTCTCCCTTATTTACAAGCTAATTTGTGCGTCATTGGAGCTCTTAGGAGCTATTTTGTGCTAACTTTCGTATGCAGTTGTGGTTTCGTGTTTTAGTATTGAATTGCAGGTTTTATGGAGTTTTCTCCTTATTCCCGAGCCATTTGGAAGCAACCACGGCTTTACGAGATGTTATGAGGCACGTAGGGTGGCTCACGAGCTTTATGGATAGTTTAGGAGGTCCCAAGACCCCTAAACGTGAAGATTAGAGAGCAAAGGAGTCAAAAGGAGTTTTCCGTGCACTGATCGGGCAGAAATAGCCCGATCGGGCGAGGAAGCATGTCCCCAGACCCGATCGGGTGACTACCGCCCGACCTGATCGGGTGGAGTGCTGCTTGGTCTCGTTGCGGTGCTACAGGCGAGGGGAACACGCTGGCCCAAGTTGTCGCCAGACCCGATCGGGTGACTACCGCCCGACCCGATCGGGTGGGCCGTTTTCTCGCCTTATTGCTGCACTGCTGCTGCCAGAGCCCAGAAGTGAAGTTGGGAGAATTTGTATGTGGACCCGATCGGGTACTGTGCTCGGGCCCGATCGGGTCTGGTGCTTTAATCGCGCTTTTTCACTTTTTGTTTCCGTTTTTAGTGAACTTGAGGGGTATTATAAATACCTTTTCCTCATTATCTTTCATTCATCTATTATTCTTCTTTCATTAGGTTTTAGACTAGTTTTATTCTTCATTGTCATTAGTTTAATTCAAACACTTTAGATTAATCTAGAGGTGATCAAACCTAATTCGATTTCAATAAAAGTTCCTGCTTTCCGTCAATTGGTACTCTACTCTACTCTTTATCTCTTTAATTACTTTGATTGCTTAGTTTATTTATTCAATTATTTATGATGCAATTCTTAGGGTTTCATACTAGTTTTGTTGTTGACAATTCGATTATGAGTGAGTAGTTCTTTATCTAGGGTGTTAGATAGGAAAGCCATGTTTATTTCATGATTGTGATTTAGATTTCTATCAATTTCTAGGGCTTGATTAGGGTGATTGTGATGTGGTTTGTTCTTATTGAGTAATTAATGTCAGTGTACAATTTCATTGATTGCTTGTGGTTAATAGTTGTTTGCACAGATCCGTCTTACGACTAGAGGCCTAGGACACATCAGTAGTTCTGATTACGTTAGTGAACATGCGGCGTATGTTGAACTATGAGCGTTGAGTCTTAACCATAGCTCAACATAGGCTCTAATCCCCCGACTCTTGACTTAGGTTTTAATAGTAGTTGACCCTATTTGATTGGTATAAGCATGGTGGACCGACCTAATACCCTAGACTTTTATTCCATAGTTTAATCCTCGATTTATTCAGTCTTCCGTAGTCTATTCCTTAGTTTAATTATTTCCTTCCTGATTTCATCTGGAGTAGCTGAATTGGTTGAATTTTGATTTAGAAACTCTGTCTCCCTGTGGATTCGACCCTGCTTCCACTGACTACCTAGTTAGAGGTCCGTAGGTTTATTTTTGATTAGGTGACACGACTAAAGCCTATCAGTTAGTAGTAATTAATATCTTTGGCCTACCAAAAAAATATAAAGAATTGAACATCCATGTACTTATAGTTCTAGCATCAAATCTAATTCTCCACTACATAATCTTAGAGGTCTTGAGATCATTTTTAGTCGAACTCCCTTAATGCATACTTGCAAATCATACTTGCAAAGGTGATAATAAGTGATTCTCTAAATTGGAAAATTTACAAATAAAAGAAAGGAGTCTTTCAAATCTCCATCTAGATATGCAAAATAAACTGCCAGATTTGCAAATCTAAAAGCCAATCTTCCAAATATATTTACTAGCACACATAAAAAGTAGGAAAATTTGATTATGATACTCCAACCTTTGTCCATACATCTTTTAACAATCCCACCTTTGAGTAATTCGAAAATAATTCAACCTTTGCACTCCATCTACTTTTAATGGACAAAATCACCTTCAACTTGGTGAACAGGTTACCTTTGCTCTTACCTTTAACTTTTTTTACAATAATTGAAAAAATTATGAAGACGTAGAAAAACAGCAAAGAATAAAAACCTGGCTTATTAGCATCATTTCGTAGGGGTTCTAAAATTTTGTTTCTCTAAAAAATTCTTGGCGGTGCCCGTTTTTCCCAAGATCTTCATCTTCAGCTCGGGATAACCGAAAAAGTCATCACGAATTGCGTGCCCAAAAACCCTGCTTATTGGAACTTCTTTCATACTCGAAATTCATGCCCTTAGAGGACGCACAACAGTTTCCATTTCTCAAAAAAAACATCGTCTATAGCTCTAAAAAGCTGGCAAACTTACCTAGAATTGTGTGCCCAAAAATTCGCCTTAGTGGTACTCGTTTTGTAGGGAATCTTGAAATTCGTGCCCTTAAAGGATGCCCAAACAGTGTCAGATTTTTGAAAAAACATCATCTTCAGCTCGAAAAAGATGAAAAATCATCTAGATCTACGTGCCCAAAAATAAGGCTTATTGTAATCGATTTGTAGGGATTCTCAAAATCCGTGTCTTTAAAACATAGTGCGGTGTCCGTTTTTAAAAAAACATCGTGTTCGGCTCAAAAAAGTTTAAAAGTCATCTAGAACTACGTGCCCAAATATTCGACTTATTGGTACTCGTTTCATAGGGATTATGAAATTCATGCCTTGCAAGGACGCAGAACGGTGTTCGATTTTTGAAAAAAAATCATCTTTAGCTAAAAAAAAAACTGAAAAAGTCATCTAGAACTGCGTGCCCGAAAATTCGACTTATTGGTACTCGTTTTGTAGGGATTCTCGAAATTCGCGCCTTTAGAGGGCGCACAGCGATGTACGTTTTTCAAAAAAATCGTCGTCAACTTAAAAAAGATGAAAATTTAATCTAAATCTGCGTGCCCAAACTTCGGCTTATTAGTACTCATTTCGCATGGATTCTCAAAATTCGTGGCCTTAAAGGGCGCACAACGGTGTCGATTTTTCGATAAAACATCATCTTCAATTTGAAAAAGCTTAAAAGTCAACTAGAACTGCGTGCCCAAAAATTAAGCTTATTGGTACTCGTTCCATAGGGATTCTCGAAATTCGTGCCCAAAAAGGGTGCACAACAATGTCTGTTTTTCGTAAAACCATCGTCTTCAACTTGAAAAGGTCATCTACAGCTACATGCCAAAAAATTCAGCTTATTGGTACTCGTTTTGTAGCGATTCTTGAAAAACATCGTCTTTATGAAGGGCGCACGAAAGTGTCTGTTTTTCGAAAAAACGTCATTTTAAGCTCGAAAAATCCGAAAAAGTAAACTCAAAGTGCGTGTCTGAAGAAATCATACTTCTTGTTTGTTCCCTGAGTGGTTTAAATTTCAATGAGAGATTTTCTATCCTTGCGACATACTCCCTCCGTTTCTTTTTGTTTGTCCCATTTACTGTAGCTCCAAATGTCAAGGAGAGTGATATCATAGACATGTGGGTGGGGACAACAATTAAAAAGTTCACTTATTTTATAGTAAACTAGTGTGTGGCCCCCGACGATGCTCGGGGTTTTCTTTTTTTAATTGAGTTAGAATAATATTTCTTATAGATTTAATTTTTTTATATATTAAAATTTTGATGGTATAATTTAAGTATCAAGTAAACAAATTAAAAGGTACATGAAAAATTGTAATGAATGAGGTCTTTTTAATTTTTCCCAAAACTTAATCAAGATAAAAGAAATTCTTAGTTACAAGATCACAACAAAAAGAGACGTGGCTTGGTGGTAGAGCACATGACATTACAACTGATAGGTCGTGTGTTCAAAATCCATTAGTTGCATTTTGTGTATTGCAAATTATCACGTACAATGGTGACGCTGACATGGAGTGACACGTGACAGATTGCAAAGTTTGCTTACGCGTTTTAATATATATATAGATTGGTGATTAAAGTAGGTGAGAGAAGATTATAAAGTACATGTGGGACCAAAAAGTGATAAATTAGAGGTAAATGAGTAATATAATTTTTCTATATAAGGAAAGATGAAAAAGTAGGACAAACAAAAAGAAACGGACTAAAACGGAAAGTAGGACAAACAAAAAGAAACGGATGGAGTACTTTTGAGATAGAACTTTTTTCTTTGATGTGAAGATTGCATATAAGAATCTAATACTAATTGTAAAATTGTGTAACAGTAAATTACCAAATTGCCTGATTTGAAGAAAACTGTGAATACAACATAACCACTAAATTAACATATACACGGAGAAAGAAATAATTCATACTTCCTCCAAAATGCTATTAAATGATTTACAGCAAAAATCGATATAACTAATAAAGGAATGAAGATTACACTCATAACAAAAAAGAAGGTTACAATTTCGAATTTGATGAAATAAGTCTAGGATTTATCTGGTGCGGTGAAAAAGAATAAATGTTATTGTATTCGTGCTGTGTGATAGAATTTAGATGAGACATGGTAATTACTCTGAAAAGAAAAGAAAATGTTTTTTTCTATATGCATTTAGTGTGCTATATCTACTTGATTGAAATACTAGATTTTCTTTAGTAAATGGATTATTTATCGTGAGTCGCGATAACTTTTTTCTAATGGCTAACAATGGAAAAACTAATGTATTTTATTTAGTAGTGAAGATAAATAGAACAATGGTATAAAAACAAATAAAGGATTTTCTTAAAAAAGTATTTGGACTTACTTTTGGTTTATTTGACTTATAAATAGTCAAAAAAATCTTATAGAAGAACCATATTTTAGTCCCTTCATGATGGATTAAGACTATTATTTTCTCTTGTTCTACCAATTATTTAATCACAGTATTTTCGACTCGGCCTAACTCCTTAACAATAAGATTTTAAATATTATATTTTCAACGTTTGAATTTTTTTACATCAAACTTCGGGTCTTAGTTCTATATAAATCCAACTACTATTATGAAAATTTTCATTAATTAGAATTGAGTCTATTTGATCATGTTGGCTTTTCTTACCATATTAAATATCGACATTACTCACTAGCCGTTGCCAAAAAAAATTTACTCACTAGCCTACCTCATGATCTAGTGTAACCGTCGTCATCTATTTCAACTATTTTACTCTACCAATACCACCATATACCCACAGTTTCCCTATGAAGTTCTAGTTTCATAACGTCTGCCATAACACTTTTTCGAATTCATAGATTAGAAATATTTGTTTAATACTTATGCAGAGAAGTCGTAACATACTTGCATAGTATTCCTATGTTAATGACAAGATATCGTTTAGATCACAATTTAGTAGTTATAAAATCCTCTTTATATAAACAATTATTAGACTAACTTAAGGCCATATTATCCTGACAAGCTCATTCCACGAAACCTCGGTCTAATCCAACACTATCCCTATACATTTTACACTAACATTTTAGTCATCATTTTTATTTTCTTTCTTTTGTTACCCTTTGAATTTCGAACTATTACGGATAATTTCAAAAAATTACGCGGTAAACTTTTGAATGGATTAAACTTGAATTCAAACTAATCATTAGATGGACTATATAATATGGTTACTAAATCATTCGATGTTATTAATTTAAAAATTGACTGTAAAAATTTCGTTCGAAATAATATTTGTTTTTGTAGACATTTGTTTTATTCACACTGAAGAGAAAAATATAGTAAAACAAACTGTTATATCTTAAAATTTTCATTTCTACTGTAAGGCAATGATGCTAAAACAAAGCCAATGGGAAAAAGAAAAATGATGAATCTCCAAATAGGTAATTCTTATTCGATAGAAAATGATTCGACAATGTAATAATGTGGGACTTTTGGATTGACCTATGAATTGATTAAATTTATTATGTTTAAAAGAACAGGTTTGTGGTTTGGTATCATAAAGCTCCAAAATTGAATTTAACCTCTTCCTGGTTTTCAAACCAACAAAATCAAAGTCGTAGAGAGAGAAAAAAGCAATCAACAACCCCCCATAAAAAAAAAAACAATAAAAAAAAGAAAAGAAAAAGAAAAAGAAAGGGAGTAGTAATAGTAGTAGTGTAGTAGAAAGAGTAGTAAGTAGTAATGTAAGCAAATCTCCTTCCTCTCTCCATCTCTCCATCTCTCTCTCTCTCTCTTTCTTCCTGGGGGGTGTGTTTAGTGTGTGAATGTATGTAGAATTTTGAATCCAGTTTGACTAGTTTTTCCTTCCGCTACAAACTGCTTTATTCAAAAATATAAAGTAAAATAAGTCAGAAATATAGACTAACACAGAGAAGACAACACACACTGTCTCTACTGTAAGAGGAGAGAGAGAGGGAGAGAGAGAGAGAGAGAGAGACGTCGGAGGGAGAAGGGGGGGAGTAGTGTAGCAGGGAGTCAAATGTGATGGGAAGCGGCTTCTCTCACCTCATCCCTTGTCTCAAACCTGACTACTACAACCACAACCACAACCACAACCACAAACACCACCACAACAACAACAACGACACTAACAACCACCACCACAACCACCAAGACCCGGTTGTTTTCACGGCGGAGGAACCACTTGACGAAACCCTAGGACATTCCTTTTGTTACGTTCGTTCCTCCGCTCGTTTTCTCTCTCCTACTTCTTCCGATCATTTTCTCTCTCCTTCTCACTCTCTTCGCTTTGACGACAGAGACAGATCCGACCCCACCCGTCCCCCGCTCCGAACCGGCCTTCCCGAAACCGGTTTCCGTACCATTTCCGGTGCTTCTGTTTCTGCTAACACTTCTACTCCTAGAACCGTTGAGGTGGAGACCGCGGTTTACGGCTCCGGTTCGATTGTAAACGGCTTTGATTGTACTTCTTCGTTTTCAGCTCTTCCTTTACAGCCGGTTCCTCGTGGGGATAACTCCGGTTTTTTCTTATCCGGTCCGATCGAGCGTGGTGCCCTCTCTGGACCGCTTGATTTAGGGTCAGATACGGGGAGGGTGCCGTTTTCAGCGCCGCTTGGTGGGGCCTACAAGAAGAAGAATAAGAGGAACAAGAGTTTTAAGAAGTTGTATAGGAGTTTCTCTGAGAAGAAACGGCAGTGGGTTGTGCCTGTTGTTGGGAGGAAGGAGAATACCGAGGAAGAGATTGGTAGGAGGAGAGAGAGAGAGTTTGAGGAGGATGGTGAGGGTAGTAATGTTAATGTACAGTGGGCATTGGGGAAAGCCGGTGAGGATCGGGTTCATGTGGTTGTTTCTGAAGAACATGGTTGGTTGTTTGTTGGGATTTATGATGGCTTTAATGGCCCTGATGCTCCTGAGTTTCTCATGGGTCATTTGTATCGCGCCGTGTTTCGGGAGCTTAAGGGCTTGTTTTGGGATAGTGAGGAGGACAATGGTGGTGATGTTCTTGTTTTAGAACAACAACCACAAGTGGAGGAGTGCCACCCGGAAATTGGGGGTGAGATTGTCGATGCGGCTCATACGGAGGAAGAACGTGGTGCTGCTGGCGGTGCTGGGACGGTGAAGAGGGTCACGTTTGAGGCCAAGTTGGAGAAGAAGGAGATTATTAGGAGGAAGTTGTGGGAGTTTCTTGCCGAGGATGATGCAGAAGAGGGGCTTGATCTCTCCGGCTCAGATAGGTTTGCGTTCTCGGTGGATGATGCAGTTAGTGTTAGCAATGTAGGGTCTGCTGTCAGTAGGAGGTCATTGTTGTTGTCGAAATTAAAGCAAGGGTTGAGTAAGGGTAAGGATGGCCATAGTAAAGGGTTGTTTCATTGGAGGTTTGGGGTACAAGAGAAGGATAAAGTAGATGATACTGACAACATTGTTGAGGAGAGATCTTGTAGGAGTGGTCGTAGGAGAAAGACCGGGCCTGTCGATCACGATTTGGTTTTGAGGGCATTGTCGCTGGCATTGGAGAAGACCGAGGGAGCTTATCTGGACTTGACCGATAAAGTGATCGATCGGTATCCGGAGCTTGCATTAATGGGGTCTTGTTTGTTGGTTGTTTTGATGAGGGATGAGGATGTGTATGTGATGAATTTAGGGGATAGCCGTGCTATCGTTGCGCAATTGGAACCCCAAGAGAGTTGTTCTAGTGCCGCATCAAAGGAAAAGGCAGAATGCGGGGGGTGTAGTACAGGAGGAATAGTCGAGGAATGTGCACCTAGTGCCGAGAAGCCAACCAGTGTGGCTGATGAGTTTGCTTTGGAAGCCATGAAGTTGACTGCATTGCAGCTCTCGACCGACCACAGTACTAGCGTTCAAGAAGTAAGGCTCTAAATCTGATAAATTCTATGAGTAATTCCTGGTGCCCTGAGATGATAGAATGATAATGTGGTACCTAAATAAATGCCTGGTTGAGATATTATATTGGTTGCTGATAAATAACTTTCATGATTATGCTGTTGATGTCTTTATGATTTTATTACTTATCTGATTCATGTTCAGCATTTGATCTACATTACGAGGACGAAAGATATATGGTGGAACTTGATCATTTGCTTCGATGACATTCCCGTTCAGAATTTATAATCTTTCTGGCGCCTTCAGTCATTCATAGTAATGATACCTTGGCAGTTGCAATTTCCTTGCACATTATAGACAACGGCTAAGCATGTGAACCAAGTAGGATAATGTTTTTGGAATTCTACTGGAAGCAAATTAGGAACTAGCCAGTAAATTGGATAATTGAGCCCCATTGGCTTTGCTTGTGTGGTAAAACTGCTTCTTAACCTTGCATCGGCATAATTTTGTTGTGATTTTAGCTTTAGGAGCTCCGTGTATGCCAAAATGCGTGGTAATTTGGGTTTAGGTTCCATTTTTTTTGCCCTCATAAATAGGATCAGTTTCCTGGTGTTCCTCTTTTCTCAAAATGATTGAGTGCTGTCCTGATGATAGAACATGAGCACTTAATTTTCTGGCATTAGCTTTAGAATCCTGTCATCACTTACCTGCTTTGCAAGATTTTTCCGGCATGTATGGTAATACTAATAACTATCTCCTCTGATGGTCCCATTTTATTGGTTGGATTTATGATGGGTATCACAGCATTCTGTTCACATTTCTCACAGTAGTTGGTTTCTCTGATGTTATTCATTTTAATGTCAAACTTCAAGTGGATGAGGAAAGATCCAGGCAGTTTCTTTCCAAGTCCTTTTCTTCTCTTCTGGTGTGAATGTGACACATCTTTTCAGCAACAAGATGGAGATTTATTTCTTTTAAAATCTATGTTTATGGCTCTATTATTGTTATGGATTCAGATGCCATTTATAAGATGTTACTAGTACTTGGTGTCTAATACGGGTCCATGTCCAAGTGTCAGACGAGGATATTTCATGAATATCTTTCTAAGTTGTAGACTTTCAAAATGAAGTTTTGTGTCCATACCCATGTTGAAGTTTTGAGAGACGAATATTAGCGCTTCAATCACTGGCCCATTGACAATTAGTTTTATTTTGGATTTTTGTAGTTTTCTTGGTTGATACGGAAGCATAAAGCAATGAGATAAAGTGACTGGCTTTGACAATATTATATAGTCCTATTCACATAAGTGATGGTTCATCAGTTTGTCTTTCAATTTTAATTGACCTGAATGATTGGTGTATAAAGACAATATGGAGTACTGCTGACTATTTTGTAGTAGCATTGGTTTTCTACTTAGGGTTGCTATTGGGGAAGACACGAAGGTGGAGGTGGATTTGGTGTGCGATGGAGATTTCATATTTATATATGTATACCTGTATGCTGGTTTCTAGATACTGCGGGATTTTCAGAAGTAGCTTCTTTAATAATTTTTTTCCTAGTTAGGGTTCAGGTTGCATGACCTTGGCCTCCCCAGTCCCCAGACCTTTTCTTAGTAATATATTATACTGTTGTGCTTTGATATACCTGTATGAGTTTTGTGCTTCTGTGGAAGTTCAGTTGACATTTGACAATGATATTTTTTTCGGTAGAGAATGGGACCAAACATAAGAACAGGATAGATGAAGGTGCAGAAGTTTTGTATTTGGTGCTGGAGAGAATGTATAGCCAAATATCGAAGCTAAATATAATCAATAGCCAATTGTCTACAATTCTTGCATTTCAATCTAAACTATTTTCAGACGATTACTCCGAGATACCAAGATATTATTGCCTGGGTTGAACTTTGATCTGCTGAAGTATACTTAAGATCAGGAAAGCATTTTTTTAGATTTATTATGAGCATCTGTAATGTGGAATGAGCTTTGATGGATGCATGAGTTCTAGCTGCAGTAGTCCTTCATGTGCTTGTTGTTCCCCTGTCCATCTCTTTTCTTGATATGTAAAAGTCACTCAAAAGCAGTTTTCCTATTTTTGTTGGGAATCAGGCTTATGTACCTTAGCCTATGACCTCTCTGCATCCTGTCAACTGCAAATTGTAATCAAATTTATGTTGATTCTTGTCTTGAATCTTTTGGGTGTTAAATATGGATGCAGTTTCGCGGTACTATATATCATCACAGATATTTGATGGTTATGCCTTGAAATTTTTTAACAAGGTTTGGGAGTTTGATGTGTGGCTTTATAACTTGGTTTCTTCCACGA
The DNA here is from genome assembly GCA_947645195.1 of Patellifolia procumbens. Classification (NCBI taxonomy): domain Eukaryota; kingdom Viridiplantae; phylum Streptophyta; class Magnoliopsida; order Caryophyllales; family Amaranthaceae; genus Patellifolia; species Patellifolia procumbens. Next base: position 145,245 of record CANSGD010000321.1, read on the forward strand.
ATTCTATGTTCTCATGATTATTCTAAAAACTAAAATTTGTTACACTTTGTGATGCTCCAAATTAACATGGAGCTTTCATCTTTGTAAGCTTTACTTTATCTGCTTCCTGTAGCTTAGTGGTATTGATTTCTTGTATTTGGTAATTTTGCAGGAAGTTTTAAGAATTAAAAGTGAACATCCAAATGACAACCATTGCATTGTCAATGATAGAGTGAAGGGCCGCCTTAAGGTTACTAGAGCATTTGGAGCTGGATTTCTAAAGCAGGTTTGTCATTTGAATGCATTTTACTTCTCATCCTTGGAATTTCTATGGAACAATGAGCTAACCTTTGCTGCTCTAAACATATCCCTCTAGTTATAAAAACAAATCATTTGAGAATCATGCTCGAGATGCTTCTGTCCTCTGGCTATTGTAGAGAAATTTCATGCATATTACTTCTGTTTTTATTATCGTAGGGTTTGTGAAATGAGACAACTTTCATAGTTTTACTTCTGTGGCTCTATTTCTCAAGATCTTGACTTGGCAGCAGCTTACCCCTTACCCCTTTCTTTCCTTCTGTTTTTATCCTCTTCTTTTCAATCCTTGAAGCATAGTTCATGGTTCATGGAGTCTTTCTATTGTATTTGTCAGTTTTTTTGCTTTCTTCAAGACGATGATCCCTACAGGCTAGAAGAGGGGTAAAAAATAGAGGGGAATGAGGAATGATTGATAGCTAACAGTTAGATGTTACCGAACATAAACTATGCTTCTCGAATCACATTTTGGGTATACCCTCTTCTTGAGCCTTGAACTTTGTATAGTATTCTTGGTTAGTATTTCTATATATTAAAGTTTGGGGATTCCCTTATATATTTTGAGTAAACGTGTATTTTTTCTTCAAATTGACGCTTTTTTCGTTATTTTTGGCTTATCAAACGAATTTTTTAGTAATTTGGAGTTCTTTTTCTTGCTTCTCAAATGAATTGAATATTCCATACTTATAGACTAATAATTCCCAATGGAAACTGCTCAATTATAACTTTGGGTAACGCTTTCACAAATCTGTACCACTAGGTCAATTTGAACCTGTTTTTTCACTGTTGAATACTTGAATTACAAGAAGTGTATTCACTTTAATAGCTTCATTTAGAAGATTATTACATTCTGTGGAAGTACCCAAAATGAATTGTTAAATGACTTTAAAAGACCCATAGCGGGAATATCCAAAATTAGAGATGGTTTCTGACTAGGCATTTTACCAGAGGTTTCTATTGTATCAATCTCCCCTTTTCTTGTAATTATTGAGAGAAACCTAAACATGACCAAATGCACCGAAACAAAACCTGTATCAACCCGATTTGACCTATTTAAAAGATTGCTCATCAGTTTTAATTTACATTTTTTATGATATGTATTGAGCACTACACTAAATCAACCCTGAAACCAAATCAGACTTTTTGACCCAAGTTGCCCTCAATACCCAAAGTAGAGGTCACCATTTGCCGAAGTGGAACTCGTCTTAGCTTGAGTTCCATGATAAGACATTTCTTTCTAAGTTAATGTCAGTTGGATGTAAATTTTAATGTATCTGGGGGGTACTAATATTGAAATATCAGTGTCATAGGGCATCTGTGCCCTTATCTCTCTCTCGCTCCCCCTCCCCCTTCCCCTTTTTATCTTTTGTAGCAAAGTAACTACACTACAGTAAGCCCAAATCAATTTCTTAGTATACTTTTGTAGGGTAATTGCAATTTGTCTCCGTAAACTTGAAGCATGTTTCTTTGTTAGACAATGTAACTACCATCTAAATGCTTATCCTATGTGCTACTTGCTGGATACAACTATCCAATGAAAAAGACTAGTTTTTAGGCCTCGGCGATGCTCGGGGTGTTTAGAGAATATTTATCATATCTGGGTGTATCTTGAGCATAATACATCCAAAGCTAATTTTTGCTCATTGCTTATGTGAACGTCTTCAAATGAGCAAAAATTAGACGTCTAAATGAGCAATGAGCAAAAAAAATGTGTGTACGAGGTTCATGATATAAAAAAATTGTAGGGTTTTTGCGTGTTATTACAATCTAGTGATTTTAATCAACTCATATCACTTTGTATGGACACATACAAGTTAAAAACAAAATGAATCATTTTATTCATAATATACATTTAAGTCCTGTACTTTAACTTGCGGTTAAGAAAAAAAGTCTAAAAAATAAAAAAAGTTTCATCTTATTCATATCAATTGTCATTTAAACCCCATAATAATATTTTTATTCATGATAAGTGAATCACCAAGAGTGTGGTAGAGTAGTGGTTAAAATACTTTTTTTCATGTGTTGAGGTCATGAGTTCGAAACTTCATGTTGACAATATTTGCGGCTTTTATTTTATGCCCATAATATGAGCAATATGCAATTGAGAGAGGAGAGTACCATGTGGCGGCCTGCAATTGTTGTCAACGCTTTTAGACCCGATGCTTCGGAATTATTATGCATTACAATTTACAAATAGTTGAAAATAATTAATACCATTTAGCATAAAAAACTTATCATTAAAAAAAGTTAAAAAATTGTCTCATTTAAAATATGGATTTTGAAAGTTATAACTTATGACTATTAGTTTTCACTTATATATCATCAATGATTTTGAAAGAAGAAGCAACAATAGTATATTGGTGTAGTGGTTGGAGCTATTTTCTTGCATACTCAAGATTGTGGGTTCAAATCTTCATGTAGACAATTTTTTTAATATGAGAAAAAAGATAAAATGTCATCGAAAAGGGATAGTGACACGTGGCGGATTGCAATGTTTGGCTACGCTTTTTAATATATATATAGATTAGTTACAATGAATCAAATGCAGCATTTCACTGATTATTACAGTTTTTGTATTGATTACACCTGTGTTTTATTGCAGTCTAAGTTTAATGATGCACTATTGGAGATGTTTAGGAATGAATTCATTGGTAATGCACCATATGTATCATGTATTCCTTCTCTTTGTCACCACAAACTCGGACGAAGAGACCAATTTTTGGTGCTCTCATCAGATGGGTTATACCAATATTTCAGTAATCAGGACGTGGTTTCTTTTGTCGAGAATTTCTTGGAGAAATACCCGGATGGAGATCCAGCACAACATTTAATAGAAGAGCTATTAAACCGAGCTGCTAAAAAAGCAGGTAATTTTTCTTCTTCTTTGTTGTCAGTATTGTCTTTTGCCATATCTATTTCTGGGCCTATAGCGTTTGCAAAGCATTCCAGCGTTATGGTTCTCGAGCCTAGATGTTCCATGTATTAGAAAATGGACTTTGAGAAATTATGACTACTCTAAAAGAACATTAAAAGTTAAAACGTTTTTCCAAATTTTGGACTCCGGAGACAAGCAATTGACTCAGTTTTGGACCTTGTAATATGTGTTGTCCAACACAGCCGTTCCTCAAATAGTAGCATTTATCTGTTTTTGCTACTATGCCCTGTCTTTGGGCAGTGGATTACCTTCCCTCTGATTCTTTATGAAATTAGTGCCTTTGCCTTTCCTGCTGGGTTTGGGATATAGAAATATAGTGCTAAGCTGCTAAGTATCAGATTAATGCACAAAACCAAGGAGCTATTTTTATTAGTTGGATATTTCTTGTTAACTGAATGCTGTACCCACTAGTGCTAGTCTAGTGGTTTCTTGTGCAATGTTCTCTTGGTACTCAGGTATTCAGATATCTGACTTATGTTTTTTGTTGATGAAAATCATCAGGTATGGATTTTCACGACTTGTTGGATATCCCACAAGGTGATCGCCGGAAGTACCATGACGATGTCACTGTTATGGTGATATCTCTAGAAGGTAGAATCTGGAAGTCTTCTGGAAAATACCCCTAAAACATGTTGATATGGAAAGAAAATCAGGGTTCATTTCTGGAATCGCCAAAGCGAAAATGTTTCCAAGCAGAACTATTGGATGAATACCTATCTTAAGATTGGGCAGGTATCTTGATTTGGAAACAGACAGCCCCAATTCTCTTGGGTTCAGAATTAGTCCTAGGAAGTTCTGGGGCATACTGTTTTAGGGGAAGAAGCGATCGGAGAAAGACTGTATAAAAGTACCCCAGATGCTGGAATTGAGGATGGAGAAAGCTGGAATTGAAATGTGGGTTGGGAATTTCAGAAAAAAGGGTGTCCCTCTTCTATATTCTTCTCCATTGGGGTTTTTGCGCTAGGTAGAGTAGGTAGAGGCTCTTCAATTCATTGTTGTATGTTTTTTTTTTTTTTTTTGCTTTTTTGTATTAGAGCCAAAAAAAATGGGGGGTATAAGGGAGACAAAAAAACAAAAAGAAAAAAAAAGGTGTAGCGAAATCTGTTGGGGGGTAAAAGGTTACACAATCTGTAATGTCAGGAGGTGGAATTTCCATCAATGCAGTTGACAGGTGAAATTTATACATGGATCTCGGTTTAGGGCTTACTTTTGCTCTTAATTAGTGGCCTAATGTTGAAAATGATGTGACAACAATTTAATGAAGGATCGAGTCTAGCAATATCCTTATATAGATTGGTGTTACACTATGGCGTGTTTGACAAATGAATAGAGTAATTTATTTTTTGACTTTTGTATGCGTTCAAATAGTTAAAAAAAGTGCTTGGTAAATTGCTTTTATAGTAATTGAAAAGTCGTTTTCCACGCTAAAAGGCAAAAGCTTCTTTTACTAGGCTTTTCTATTTGCTTTTAGCTTTTGTTTTCATTTTGTATTAAACAGCTATCATTAGTAATTGTTTTTAACCAATAATTACACATTGATCAAACAACCTATTAAAAACATAGGTCAAACTAGTCATTATAAAAATTACCAGCCAATTGCCAAACATCCCTTATGAGGGCTATGGGGTCGTTTTCCCAATTTATTTTCAACTAAGTTTAGTTATTTTTCGTTCAATTCAGTTCATCTTTAGACAATGTTTTTATTTTATATTTTACTATTCCTTGCAGTTTGATTTAGTTCAGTTAAGTTGTTTTTAGTTTAATGCAGTTCAGTTGAGCCCGCTAAAGAGAACAGACACGATGTCCCCTCTTTCACACCAATAAGAGGATTAATCAAAAATTAGAGGATTGCATTGAAATAAAATATTTGACTGTTAAAACCTCTTTTAGAAGTGTGTGGTACTAAGAGGATTGCACGAGAGGATATAACTCAATTTCCAAATCATAGAAGTTGCGAAGGGCAACTTTTTTATTGAGAGGATCCCATTTTATAAGATGTAAGACTTCCTTCCTTTTTTTTAATTGTAACACTTTGACTAAAATTGTGATATTAATTTCTCTCTTAATCGCAAAATACTTAAGTTTGTTTCTAACAAGGGCTGTTCTAGACATGTGCAAGGTGAAATTTTTTGGTGCTCTCCTTAGTGCAAATCAAAGAGACGACCGGCGACATTAAGGGCAAAGCAAAGAGACGGCAGGGGGCATTAAGGCAAAGTAAAGGACCTCGCGACGGCTATAGTGGCTAGGGTTAGTGTCTTCGTTCGCCGGCGCTCCTCTCCTCTCTCTCCACCTCACTCTGACGTATGTACTCTCCAGAATGTCTCCTAACATGTATGTACTTTTAATTGTTCTTGTATGTTCTTTTCAATTGGCACTTTTTTTTACTTTACAATGTTTTTTTAAAATAATGTGTAATTTTCTTTTGATATAAAGAATTTTTTATGAATTTTTCATATTTTGTTCTTTATACAACGGAATATTCATTTAAAATTGTAGTTTTTTTAAAAAAAATTGTACAGAAATATATTTGAAATTTGGTATTTTGTTCTTTGTAAAAAAAGTACTTTGTGCTTTGAAATTTTGCATTTTATTCTTTTTGTTTTAATTAAATATTTTTTAGAAATTGTCAGAATTTTATATTTTGTATGTTCTTTGAAATTTCCTCTCTTGTTATTTACAAAAAAGTATGTTTTTCTTTGAAAATTCGTATTTTGTTCTTTAAATAAAAGTATACTGTACTTTTTGTTTTAAGTAAATGTTCTATTCATGTTTCGCTCTGATAATGTTTTGTATGTTTTTTCCGATAGATGTTGAGTTTTTTTAAGAGCCAATTTTGTAGCGATGACGATGTCATCCCTAAAACGTTGACATCAACACCATGTACACGGTGCTCCGTGCACCTAGGTACACCAAAAGCAGACTATATGTTGGGTGGTCAACCGCACAAGGCCTAAGAACTAAAGAACCTCAAAATAATTATCATATGTTTCTAAGGTAGACAAAAGAAATTTGGGTAGACTAGTTGTAAAGGAAGATCTCGCATGTTAAAAGTCCCAAGTTCAAATCCTTTTAGCCTACTTTTTGGAAATAAAATTTCGGTACTTGTGCATAGGCCCCAATGCCAGAACTTGATTAACTTTCCATTTTAACAACTAATTTTGAAAATAACTTTTAATATATCAAAGTGTTTTCTTCATATTTATTGTAATTTACAGAGCCTCCATAATCTTAGTTCTGCCCTTAATACCCACAATTCATATTCTGCCTTTCTCTCTATTATTTTTGTTCAAAATATATACAAAAGTATATGTATATGTTCGCCACTTTTATTATACGGAGTAGGTAATATGTGAATTTTGATTGGTTAAAAATTCAATTAAGTGATTTCTTGATTGATTTTAGTGATAAAAAAAATTTCTCAAGTAATAAAAAATTTTCATATCCTTATATGTTAATTTATTAGATAACAACTATCACCTATAAGTTGATTTTCCAAACCTTTTTATACAAATAGCTAATAGAAACATATATTCGAAAGTAAAAACAGCTATATCACCGGCTAGTCAAACCGGTTAATGTATTAAGAAAAAAATTCTTATACACAATCTTTTGAAACCACGATTATGCGAGAAGCCACCTTTTAAAAAAATTTGTGAAAAGAAACCTCGAGGCGAAAATCTGGCGTTGGATCATTTTCTCAAGTATTGACTTATCCTTTTTCTTGCTAACCAACATATAATTGATATTAGTACACACTAAGAGCACCAACAATACTATTTTTAATTGGGTCCAAATTATTAAATTGGGTCCAAATACCCTCCAAATCCATTGCACAAAAGGTCCCAATCTAATTGGAGGCAAATAAAAAGAGAGGCTTCCAATACTGATCCATCACCCATAACCTGACACGTGGCATCCACTAGCAGCAAAAAAAAGGAAAAGCACTTACCACTAAAATGCCGCCACATGTCCTGCTGTCCCCCCCCCCATTTGTCTGCTTGTTGCAGCATCAGATTGCAACAACTCTCCAAAATAACGTTACAATTTGTAACGTTACAAATTGTAATGTTATTTCTGAATGAGATACTATTAAAAAAAAAAAAAAATCACCAATATTCATATTTTTTTTTATTGAATATATTCTGGACACTTGAAAAATTTCTATTCTTCTCATCTCTAATTATCTTCCTATTCTCTAATCTTAAAAGCTTTTCTTTCGAACTATATTTCATAATTATGGATCATAATAATCCTAATTATAGAAATTACTCACAATCTCCTAACTACTCTCAAAATCCAAATGTTAATTTCCCCCAAAATCCAATTTACCCACACAATCCAAATTATAATTTCACACAAAATCCAAATTATCCGCACAATCCAAATTACCCACAAGCATACGTCTATAATAGTACTCATATTATGAATCAAAATCCATCTACTTATCCTAATCCCCACCCAAATCAGGGTCCCATTTTTCCAATTTCACAACACATTCAGCACTCTCCTACAACTCCTGGAGATGGTAGTTGCAATCTGCAACAAACCGAGGAGTACGTTCAAACACAAAATCTTGATGATGATGATGATGACGACGAAGATGACGGATTGTCAAAGAAAGGGAAAGGGAAGGCAGTTCGGGAAAGATGGTCCACAGAAGAAGATAAAACTCTCGTATCTAAAGTAATCAACTGTGGAGGCGACATCATTAACGACACTGATCAAACGAAGGCAAAATTATGGAAAGGAATTATCAAAGAATATGAAAAAGAAATTGCAAATAAACCAACAGTCATCCACTCTAGGACGGCGAAATCAATCAGAGCCCATTGGAAACTCATAAACGAAGGTGTGACGTTGTGGATTTCGCAACTAGGTGAAGCAGAGAGAAGGAAAGCAAGCGGACAAAACATCGATGATGTCCAGGAAGAAGCTCGTAAGATGTATGTTCAAGCGCATAGCAAACATCATGCTTTTGCTTTTTACGAATGCGTTCAGAGTTTACGAGAGTTCTCCACTAGGTGGGATACAGCCAAAGCTTCGACCAATCTCAGTATTTAGTTCGCATCGTTTTAGTGCTGAAGCAGGACATCCACGTGTTGAAGGGGTGAAGAAAGAGAAGGCCCAAAGAAAAATGAAGGGTATGGCCTTACAATTCAAACAATTCAACACTAGTTTGGAAAATATGGGGGAAAAAAGAGACGCGTTGAATAACCAACTTGCGGAACTGATAGCCTTTCAAAAGGCTAAAGAAGAAAGGAAAGAGAAGTTGAAGGTGATGCAAATGCTTATGAACAACCAAGCAAACTTAACCCCGAGTCAGCGGCAACATCTTGAGCAACTTTAAAAGGAGTTTTTCGGTTAATTATTTGTCTTTATAATGTTGAAATTTAGATTAAACATCTTTATTTGTAGAATGTTAGTGAAGAATGTTATTGTTTTTCAGGTTTAGTTATAAAATGTTAGATCTTTATTTAAAAAAATTAGAGTAAACTTGTGTGTGTATGTTCTATGGTTTAATTTATATAAAAAGAAATTGTCCATGTGTCATGTGTTGTCTTGTCAACAATTGTCATGCCTGCAAAGTTTTTTTGATTTTCTGAGAAGAAATACAGCAATAATGTCTAACATTGTCCTTTGAAATCTTATCCCTGCAATCATATCCTTAGAAATCTTAATTTCATTGGTTTTGGTAGATTTCAATCCTATCTTCATCAACCTCATCTTATCAAATCCTATCCCATTTCCTCTTCTAACTTGTCTATAAAATGGGAGCTCAGTGAAAATGAAATTGCACCTCAAACTTTAACATTCATTGAAAACACTTTCTTCATATCCTCTGTCTAAAACCAAACACCCTCTATCTAATATCAAACATGAACCCACATTCTAATTCTTCGAGCTCAAGTGACAATTTCTTTGATGAAGCTTTGACCTCAATAATCGCGATTAGTCAAAGTCTTGAGCAAGAAGAAGATTACATTATCGAAAATGCCATTCGTACTTCTGTCATTCCTACCGCACAAGCTATGTATGGCACAATCCTAGCTGTAAGGTAGAAGAGGGACTACATTGCTCGCCATCGTGCTGAGGCAGAGGCACGACTTATGCGCGATTACTTTGTTGATCGTCCCCTTTATCCAAAAGCTATGTTCCGACGTAGGTTTCGTATGAGCCGATCTCTTTTTCTTCGAATTGTCGAAAGAGTAACGGCTATAGATCCTTTCTTTCAACAACGACCAGATGCACTTGGTAAGCTGGGAGCCTCAAATCTGCAGAAGTGCACTGCTGCACTTAGGATCCTAGCTTATGGAACATGCACTAACGGCGTCGATGAGTACATTAAGATAGCGGAAAGTACGTCAAGGAGTTGCCTACAACACTTTGTCAATGCAGTGAGACGTGCGTACACCGAAGAGTACCTAAGGAGGCCATCAGTCACAGATTTACAACGCCTCCTTCGTGACGGAGAGCGAAGGGGATTTCCTGGTATGTTGGGGAGTATAGATTGCATGCATTGGCAGTGGAAGAATTGCCCAAGAGGATGGAAAGGGGTATACTAGGGAAGAAGTAAGCATGCGACGATTGTCCTCGAAGCTGTGGCGTCTGGTGACTTGTGGATCTGGCATGCCTTCTTTGGAACGCCAGGAACTTGCAATGACCTCAATGTATTGCGGCGATCTTTGGTGTTTGGCGATATTTATGCCAGTGTAGCTCCTGAGGTGACGTTCAATGTAAACGACAATAATTATAATAAGGGGTATTATCTCACAGATGGGATATATCCTAAATGGAGTGTTTTCATCCATGCAATTCGACTACCATTAAATGAGCAGGATGCATTGTTCACTAAACGATGAGAAGCAGTTAGGAAAGATGTTGAGCGTGCTTTCGGAGTTTTGCAGTCACGTTTTGCAATCATACAAAGGCCATCTTTGGTTTGGGATGAGAAGCTAATATGGGAGATAATGTTGGCATGTATCATTCTTCATAATATGATTGTTGAGGAAGAACGTGATACATATTAGAATAACAAGGATGTAAGGGATTTCGATTAAGATAATATCCAATATGTTCAGCAAGCATCTTCAAGTTCCACAGCTCCAATGACTTACACTGTTCGAGCAGGTAGATTTAGGAATCTAAATCTTAACCAATATATGCAAAGAAGAGAAGATGTTTGGGATAGACAAGTTCATAACGCCTTGCAGAGAGATTTGGTGGAGCATATTTGGCATCATTGTCAGGGATGGCATGAAGAAGTAGAAGAATAATCTTTTATATTTTAAATTAATGAAAGTCGTATTTCACTTAAAAGCAATATAATGTTGTTTTCTCGTATGTTTAATTTTTTATGGAATGTAATGCTCCTCTTTAAATTTAATATCACATTTATTTTATGTTAATGTTACACAATTTTTATAATGAAAAATACACTTTTATCCCCAAAAAGTTACACGATTTCTTAATTTAATATATCTAAATAAGATTCTAATCAAAATTAATTGTATTAGTAAACACATTTTCGAATAAGTAAACACAATGATAATTAATATACAATAATCATTATATAATTGCATTAGTTTTATTTATTATCAATTAATAAGAATAAAACTAAGTGTAAATATATGGTTAAATTATGAGTAGGAGAGAGAAAATAAGGTGGGGTACACATGAATAGTGTATTTGGAACCTTAGCATTGCAGGAAGGTGTCTGAAATAATGGGATGTAAATGATAAAAGTTAGTGGAATCTGATGTGGCAAAAGGAGAGTAGGAGAGAGAAGATTATGAAGGGTTTTGGAGCCCCCTAGCATTGCTGATGCTCTAATTATTTTCTCCCTCCTTTTTTGTTTCAAACTATCCCTTAAAAAAGGGGCAGGTTAATGCCTAAGGTTTCATTTCACAAACAAGTTTTTGTTTTAGGTTACTTTTCACAAAAACTGTTGTAAAAGGTGATTTCTCGCAAAATCATAATTTTAAAAGGGGGGCTTCTCACCATTTTTCATGTATTAATTATCTGCTATTCTCTATCCGCAGAACACCAATCAGGACATAAACCTTCCTCTTGCGTTGCAGCAGACCCTATACAAATCTTAAGGTCAATTTCATAAACTACTGACAAATGCCAAATGTAATATTCTTATTGGACTCTGCTAATTGTACATTATTAGCAAATGTTTTTTGTTGAGATAATATTGTATATGATATATATTAGGCAAAGATTAGATACTTATTGGTGATTATTTGTAATTATCTTTTAGCTTGATTCTAGGAGTTTAGTTTGGATAGTTTCTATCTTGTATGTTGATGTATATATGAGGCCATCTCAATGAATGGAAATACAACTTAACCCTAATATCTTTCTTCACATGGTATCGGAGCCTTAAGGTTCAAACTTTCAATTTTTCTCTCTCTCACGATGTCAGGCGAGCCGCCCCCATCATAGCCGCCCCTCCAAATATTAACTCTCCCTTCTTTCTCGGCACCGGTGACAAACCGGGCGACTACATCACACCTACACGTCTCACCAATGACAATTATGATGAATGGGCTGCAGACATTCAACTAGCTCTTGAGACGCGCCGCAAATTCGGCTTCATTGATGGTAGTATCACGGGTCAAATCAACCCCTATATGTCGTCTGATTGGACCACCATCAATGCCATGTTGTGCTCTTGGAACACCAACACCATCTCTCCGGATGTCAAAGCAACTCTCTCCAAATATCGGGACGCGGCAAAGCTATGGACGCATCTCAACACACGGTTCACCACTGTAAATGGCCCACGCATTCAACAAATCCGCACAGCCATAGCTAAGTGTTCACAAACCCGTACTATGTCGGTTTCTCAATATTATGGCAAATTAAATGTCTTGTAGGAAGAATTCTCTCATCATGAACCTCTCATTAGTTGTTATTTTTGTTCTAAGTGTGTTGCGGGTTCTCTTCATTCTAAACGAAGGGAAACACGACAACTTCATGAATTTTTAATGGGTCTTTATAATGAGTACTACTCTCACTTGCGCACCACTCTCTTGTCAACCGATACCTTACCTTCTCTTGATCGGGCTTATCAATTGGTTGTGCAAGATGAGAGAGTACTTTTGGCTAGCGGTGTTGTTGAGGACAAACCGGCCGATGTTCTTGGTTTTGCGGTTAGTGTGTCGCGTGGTCGTAATAAGGGTGAAAGACCCGTTTGTAGTCATTGTCGTAAAACAGGCCATGAAGCTAGCAAGTGGTTTTCTCTTGTGGCATGTTCTCATTGTAAAAAGCACGGACACGATGTCTCCTCTTGCTATGAAATTGTTGGGTACCCCGAGTGCTGGACTCCATCCGTCAAAACTGACGGCAGTGCTGCTGTGCGCACAACACGTCCGCACGCTGCTCGTCGTCCGCCTGCCAAGGCTAACGCTGCTGCTGGCTCCTCCTCGCCTGTTGGCGCCCCTGCTATCGCAGCGTCCAGTGCTGCTGTTGGCAGCCTTTTCACGGCCGAACAGTGGCACGTGCTTGCCGGAATGCTTGGTAATACTAAACTTTCCGACGATAGGTTAATTGGTGAGTTTCATTCTGATTCTTGGATTATTGATACGGGTGCTACCCATCATGTGACGGGAAAGAAATCTTGGTTACTTGATGTCGTTGATATTATTGCTGGTCCTGTTGGGATTCCGAATGGTGCTAATGTTGTCGCTACCCATTCGGGTTCGGTGCGGTTGTCTGACCATATTACTCTTACGCATGTGCTTTATGTTCCTACCTTTAGTTGCAATTTACTTTCTATTTCACAGCTCACCCATGCTTTGTCATGTACCGTACAATTTACATCTTCTTTGTGTGCTATACAAGACCCAATGAAGGAGCTGATTGGGACGGGACATAAGCGGGATGGACTGTACTACTTTTGTGGCGGTAGCTTGGTCACCAATATCACTGTTTCTGGAACGTCTCATGACTTAGAGCTTTGGCACAAAAGAATGGGACACCCCTCCGAACGTGTGGTGAAGTTGCTTCCTCCTTTGTGTGGCTATAGGGGTAGTTTGAATAAAGCATGTGACATTTGTTTTCGTGCTAAACATTCAAGAGATAAATTTCCTTTGAGTGATAGTCGTGCTAGTCGCATTTTTGAGAAAATACATTGTGACTTGTGGGGTGCTTATCGCCATGAATCTTCTTGTGGTGCTAGATAGTTTTTGACTATTGTTGATGATTATTCTCGTTGTGTTTGGGTTCACTTATTGTTAGATAAAACTGAAGTCTTTCGCATGTTCATGTCCTTTGTTGCGTTAGTTGAGCGTCAATTTTCCCAAACAATCAAAATAGTTCAAAGTGATAATGGCACAGAATTTAATTGTCTCCATAATTATTTTAATGCCAATGGTATCATTTTCCAAACCTCATGTGTCAAAACACCACAACAAAATGGGCGGGTTGAACGAAAACATAAACACATATTGAATGCTGGTCGTGCCCTAAGATTCCAAGCTCATTTGCCCATCTATTTTTGGGGGGAAAGTGTTCTCGCCGCCGCTCATCTCATTAATCGCACTCCTTCTCCTCTTCTTGGCAATAAATCTCCTTATCAAACTCTTCATGATGTCATTCCTTCTTATGATGCTATTAGAACCTTTGGTTATTTGTGTTTTGCTCACAATCACAATACTCATGGAGATAAATTTGAAAGTCGAAGTCGGAAATGTGTCTTTGTGGGATATCCTTTTGGTAAAAAGGGGTGGCATTTGTTTGATCTTGAGAAACGGGAATTTTTTATTTCCCGAGATGTGAAATTTTTTGAGGATGTTTTTCCTTTTTTGCATCCCAATGAGACTAACATCATCATTCCCGACCATTTAAATTCGGCCATGGATGATGTTCATGATGACTTCGCTGACATTTTCCTCTTCCAACCCAATCAGCCCACATTACCACATGACCCCATCTCTGCCCACAGCCCAACTCCACATTTCAGTCCACCTTCTAGCCCAGATTCACCTCACATATCACCTTCTCCTATCACACAAACCAGCCCACCCAATTCTCTTCCCATATCCCCATCTCCTCTTGCAGCCCAGCCCACACTGGCTGCTCCTTCTCCCTCTGCGGCCATCCTACTGCACCCTCTCTCGACCATGCGGACTCCCCTATTCCGCCTCCCAATCCCTCTTCCTTGGCCCAGTCTTCTCATCCCACTATCTCTTCTTCCTCTCTGTCACATATCACGCCCATTCCCATCACATCTCTTGGACCCTCTTCCTCTTCTCAGCCCATTTCTTCTCATGAGTCGGTCGAATTGTTAGGCAAGGGTCATAGAAAAAAATTTGAATCAGTTTTGTTGCGTGATTTTGTTACTCACACTATATCTGCTACTAGTCCATCTCCATCGTCTCCTTCAGGTACTCCTTATCCTATAGCTCACTTCATAAATTGTGCTAATTATTATGTGAAATATAGAAAGTTTCTTGCTTCTATTATGTCTTACACTGACCCCAGGAACTTCAGAGAAGCTATGCAACATGATGGTTGGAAGGCTTCTATGCATGATGAGATTCGAGCCTTGGAGGCTAATGGTACTTGGTCTTTGGTGCCGCTTCCATCTGGGAAACTGGCCTTGGGGAGTCAATGGGTATATCGCACCAAGTACAAGTCCAATGGAGATGTGGAGAGACTGAAATCTCGCCTAGTTGTCTTGGGCAATCATCAGGAAGTTGGCATCGATTATACAGAAACCTTTGCTCCAGTAGCCAAGATGACCACCGTCCGTGCTTTCCTTGCTATTGCTTCTTCCAAGCATTGGGAACTTCTTCAGATGGATGTTCACAATGCCTTTCTACATGGGGATCTTGATGAGGAGGTATATATGAAACTTCCTCCTGGTTTTGACTCTGCTGATTCTTCTCTTCTGTGTCGCTTGCACAAGTCTACTGGCTCCTCGTTGCTGGGTTGCTAAGTTAGTCTCTGCCCTGAAAGGGTATGGCATTTTCTAATCCTACTCAGATTACTCTCTCTTCACTTATGCTCGTGGCTGTGTTCATCTTAATGTTTTGGTGTATGTTGATGATTTGATTATCTCTTGTAATGATTGCGCTGCACTTACTACTTTCAAATCTTACTTGAGTGATTGCTTTAAAATGAAGGATCTTGGACCCCTGCAGTATTTTCTTGGCATTGAGGTTGCTCGTAGTGCTACTGGTCTTTTCCTTTGCCAAAGGAAATATACTTTGGATATTATTTCGGAGACAGGTCTGCTTGGTGCGAGGCCTAGTGCTTCTCCTATCGAGCAACATCATCGGCTTGGACATGCCACTGGTCCTACTATTGAGGACCCTGCCTCTTATCGGCGTCTTGTTGGTCGCCTCATATATCTCTCTGTCACTCGTCCTGATTTGGCTTATTGTGTCAATATTCTGTCTCAGTTCATGCAGGCTCCCAAACACGAGCATTGGGAAGCTGCCTTTCGCGTTCGATACTTGAAAGGTACTCCAGGTCAGGGCATTTTACTGAGGTCTGATGGTGACTTATCTTTATAGGGTTGGTGTGACTCTGATTGGGCTGCTTGTCCTTTGACTCGGTGCTCCTTGTCTAGTTGGATTGTCTTCTTGGGTCATTAGCCCATCTCTTGGAAGACCAAGGAGCAGCATATTGTTTCTCGCTCTTCTGCTGAAGCAGAGTACAGATCCATGGCCGCTATCACTTGCGAACTGAAGTGGCTTAAAGGTCTGCTTCTGAGTTTGGGGGTTCATCACCCCAAATCCATTCCTCTGTTTTGTGATAGTCAGTCTGCTCTTCATCTTGCGAAGAATCCTGTTTTCCACGAGCGTACTAAGCATATTAAGGTTGATTGTCATTTTCTGCGAGATGCCATTGTTGATGGTCTCATTTCTCCATCCTATGTTCCTACTACGAGTCAGCTGGCCGATATCTTCACCAAGGATTTATGCAAAGCACAGTTTGATCTTTTACTCTCCACGTTGGGCATTCTGAATCCTTCCCAGTTTCCATGCTCCAACTTGAGGGGGGGTGTTGAGATAATATTGTACTCTCTCCGTAACACAATAGTTGCAACAATTGAACTAGGGGAAATTCCTAGGCATAATATGTTAAGTATGGATAACTAGGTTGATTAATAAAAGTATGAGAGAAAAATCACATGGGTTAAAGAGATATAAGGAGGGAAAGAAAGAAAACAACAAAAAAGAGTACAAAAGTGTGTGGGGACCAAAAAACACATCATCATTTCATGTGTAAAATTTACCAAAATTAGAAAGATGGAAAATTGTTGCAAGTAATATGTTACACCCATTTTAGGAAATTGTTGCAAATATTATGTTACGGAGGGAGTATATGATATATATTAGGCAAATATTAGATACTTATGGGTGATTATTTGTAATTATCTTTTAGCTTGATTCTAGGAGTTTAGTTTGGATAGTTTCTATCTTGTATGTTGATGTATATATGAGGCCATCTCAATGAATGGAAACACAACTTAACCCCAATATCTTTCTTCACAGTTTTTCTGGGGCTGTATCATTAATTGTGCATTCACTTTACTTCATTCAATGCATAATTGATAAGTGTCAACGCCTTGGTTCAGAAAATAAATGGGTCATTGGAGATATCAAGCTCAATCTTATGTAAGCACAAACTTCCTCTATCCACAATTAAGTATCACAAACGTTTCCAATGGTAATTTGCTGTTCATTTAGAGTTCTCTGCTGCAACTGCACAGCAAAAAGTATGTATTACAAGGATTGGACGCTGTTCCGACTTCATATAAACAAGTCTGCGACCTAGCTTGGCTAATTTACTACTTAGAATAGCTACTCTTTAGATATTCTCTCTTAATCAGTTAAGGATGACTTGGAAAATCCTATTGTAAATTCATCGTTTTTCAAGAAAGATAGGTAACTTATAATTTTGGACGGAGAAAATGCTATCCAAAACTGTTATTGATAATGGTCCTAAAAAAACTAAGCACAACCTATATAAAGTAAGAGAATCATAATCTGGACATTGAGGAAGACATTATATAGTCAGGTAAACCGGACATTCCATCATCGGTGAGAACTTAAGACTTAAGAGGGTCATTACTGTAGACTGCTACTGGGGACATAAAAGTCAAGCATAGGCCTAAAAAAGATATACTAGATCTTTTGCACTACACTAAACTAATACATGGATTGTTTTATTTTGGCAGCGGAATCAAGCAATTTTATTAAAGCACATAACAAATTACACAACTACACCCACAAATTTCGACCAGTGGCCAATTTGTGGGGGCACTACAAGCTTGATTAGAATAACATAACATAGACATAAAAACCGTAAACTAAACCATAGACAAAGGATATTCATTACACAGACTTTAATGTGAGCTTTAAATGCTCTCACCAACCAATTACGAAACTGGAGTAAGCTAGGACTGATGATCTTCTTGCTTAGAGAGCAGGACTTGATGAGACTGGGTGCACAAACATCTTCAACCTTGAACCTGTTTGCTAGCGTTAGCATTGCTAGCCTTACCTTTGCGAAGTGAACACGGGAAAGATGTGATGGAGGCCATAGAGAGTCCAAGCAATCCTCATACTTTCTCGGTTGCTTACTGTCGATGGGTTCCCAGGGACAAGCAAATAAGTGGACCTCCTGGGACCCTAGGATAAGAGTCTGAACTTGAGTCACTTTTCTTTGTGACTCAACAATGGAGGAACTTGCTTTCCCCAACTCCTTTGGTTGGGGTCCTCCTTCAAGATTTGAGTTTTTTGGATGGTGATCTCCAATTTCACCACATAAAACGGGGCAGAGGCCTCCTTTTGTGCCTCTAATCCAACGCCAACACACTTTTTGCTACCTCCTTTGACATCACCATCTCTTCTCCCTCTTTCATCTAATTTGCCTCCTAGATAATTAATATAAACTGGGGCCAAATCAGATAAAGAACGCAGAATAAACACAGCATAGTCTAACTTCAACCTCAAGTCTCGATGACTATTCCAACTTGGGGAAATCCAAACTAACAAGAACATCCAAAGAAACCCACCAAGCAACTCCAGAAAACCCAAATGCTTCTCCATCAGATCAACATATTCCTTAACTAAACTGTAGGGAATAAACAAGCTAAAGAACATATTTGGATAAATTTACCAGATACTAAATGATCTCACAGGTAGCTGAAGAAAAGCTACTGCTACTTTGGAGAACTATTAAACTCTAGGACAGAAACTAACAAATTACTTGGAAGAAAACTCACATAACCCAACTAAGTAAAGAAATAAGACGGCGCCCAAATGGGAGAGGTGGCTCGTTCGCAGACGCCAAGATCCGACCCAATCTAACCCAAAAGAAGAGTAGCACTCGCCGGAAAATCCTTTGACCAAAGAAACTACGAACCTCCTTGACAAAAAAACTTGAAATTGTAAATCTAACTGAATTTGAACTAAACCAGGAGAAGAGCAATAAATTATTGGAAAGATAAGCTAAAATTTATGGTTGAAACTCGTCGGAGAACAAGCCGCGGCGCTTGAACTCCGGCGAGTTCCTAGCTGAAGTTATTTGTGGGTTTCCTTTTTAGGCGAGAGGGAGAGCATTCTCTTCTAGAGAGAGAAAGAGGGAAAAAATCATACATGGATTGTTATTTTAATATATAACACATGTTCTTTTGCATAATACTAAGGAAAAACGGAAAAGAATAATCCCACCTTTGGATTATTACTGAACAGTCCCACCTTTAAGGGGTCATTGAATCTAGGAAAAATTGTCAAGAATAAGTCAACCTTTTCGCGGTCTTCTTTTAAGAAGTTAAACTTTAGATAATCCTGGAATAAGTTAACTTTGATATTACTAAAACTTTTAACAAGTTAAATGACTTGTAAATTATTCAACCGGTAATACGTGAGGCTTTTTTTAAATTTTAATTTATTATTTTTGGGTTCCTTCGCTTCTTCTACTTTCCATCCCCAACCATTTGTGTTTTAAAACCAGTTTTAACTTGTTAAAAGCAAATACCCTTACAAGTTAACTTATTCCAGGATTATTCAAAGGTTAACTTATTAAAAGAAGACCGTGAAAAGGTTGACTTATTCCCGACAATTTTTCCTTGAATCTATTAGACCTTAACCTATTATAGCAGGTTATAACAAGTTCATTGAACACTTGTCGATTCCTTATTGGTTGTTCCCATTATTATTATTATTATTATTATTAGAATTTTTTGTCAATTACAGCCATGTAAAATACCCTATTTTCTAATTATAGCCATCATCTTTTTTTCTTGTGAATTACGGCCATGAAAGACTAATATTCAACTAAGTTGTTGCCATTTTCACTAATTACACCACTAATCCATAGTTTGACAGGTCAAATCATGTTTAATATTTTATAAATCTTTTTTTATTTAATTTTATAATAATTTTAAATATATGTTTTTCATATATGACATACTAATGAGCACGTATTTCGAGACCACATTTAATCGCGTTTTTCGGACTGAAGACGATGTTTTTTCGAAAAACAGACACCGTCGGGCGCTCTTTAAGGGCACGAATTTCGAGAATCTTTACGAAACGAGTACCTACAGGCCGGATTTTCGAGCACGTACTTCGAGACGAGTTTTTCGGACTGAACAAGGCGTTTTTTTTTCGAAAAAGGGACACTGCCAGGCATCCACCTTTTATTGGCACGAATTTCGAGAATCCCTACGAAACGAGTACTAGTAAGCCGGATTTTCGAGCACGTACTTCGAGACGATTTTTTCAGACTGAAAACGACGTTTTTCAAAAAACGGACACTGTAGGACACCCTTTATGGGCACGAATATCGAGAATCCCTACGAAACGAGAACCTACAGGCCGGATTTTCGAGCACGTACTTCGAGACGAGTTTTTCGGATTGAACAAGGAGTTTTTTTCCGAAAAAGGACACCGCCGTGCAACCTTTTGTAGGCACGAATTTCAAGAATCCCAACGAAACGAGTACCTGGAGGCCGGGTTTTTGGACACGTACTTTGAGACGGGTTTTTCGTGCATTATAGGACGTACGACGGTATCCGTTTTTTTGAATAAAAACGTCGTGTTTAGTCCGAAAAATCCTTCTCGAATTACGTGCCCGAAAATCCGACTTGTTGGTACTCGTTTCATAGGAATTCTCCAAATTCGTGCCCACTGGCAGTGTCCCTTTTTCGAAAAAAACGTCGTGTTCAGTCCAAAAAACTCGTCTCGAAGTACGTGCTCGAAAATTCGGCCTGTAGGTACTAGTTTCGTAGAGATTCTCGAAATTTGTGCCCATAAAGGGCGCCCTACGGTGTCCGTTTTTTCGAAAAAACGTCGTCTTCAGTTCGAAAAATGCGATGAAATGTGGTCTCGAAATACGTGCTCATTAGTATGTCATATAAGAAAGATTAGTGTGATAATATTATATTAACTTAAATTAAAAAGGATTAAATTTATTAGGTTACCTTTACAACCGGTTTCAGCTAAAAAGGTCCAATAGATTAAATGACCCCTTAAAGGTGGGACTGTTCAGTAATAATCTAAAGGTGGGATTATTATCTTCCGAATGCTCAAAGGTGGGATTATTCTTTTCCGTTTTTCCTAATACTAATACTTCTTTAAATATCTTAAGCATATTTTTTTTATTGTATAGTAATGCAATTAAAATTATTTGTTTTAAAATGAATAGTTATTTATAATATATAAGGCATGTTCTTTTGCACAATACTAAGAGTTCTTTAATATGTAAAGCTAATTTTTTAAATCTTATATTACATGCTATTTTTTTTGAAGCACATATAGTACATGCTATTAAAATGGATGTAATCACGTAATCTAATTTTAAAAATAAGCATTACTAGGTGAAAAAAATTAAAAATTGGTTTTAAAAATCAAAAATATTATGATATCGAATGAAATCACTTAATCTAATACGTATAATCTAATAAAGAATCAATAGATGTTTCTTATCACGTAACTTCAGAAGATTTTTGTTTTTAAAATCAATAAATTATCATAAAATATTTGCTTTCCTATTTTTTCTCCTTAAAGTAAGTACTAGTTTTTTCTCTCTCCTCTTTCAAACTCGCGTAATACTCTTTTTTTTCTCGTAATTTTTTTTCCAATAGAAAAACTACATAGGTGTACCTAGCAAGGTACACCTTCTAATTTTACAGAGAATGGTTGAGAATGAAACTTGTTTGGGGAGGAATTATATAGTGGGGGTTGCATGACACATGCACCAAAGCGATATACCCATAATTGGAAACAAATGATTAAAAAGTTGTTAATAAGGAAAGTTGTATTGTATGGGAATGGGATCAGATATTCAGAATAAAAGCCATACCAATTCATATGGAAATTTCATTAACATCAGAATCATGGGTTCATGGATTCATGCTATATCTTTTGCCATTAGTGTATTACTAATTTCGCGTTTGATTATTTGATTGTTCAACGGGGCGCCAGGGCCCACGGCCCTACAAAGACGGTGATGTGGACTAGACTCGATCTCATCTCATGATAGATTCTAGGGTCAAATCAGCAAATGCAGATATCAATCCTCTACAGTTGAAATATCTAGAGTTTCCTACGGTATTAACTAGCCTTATTCCAACCAAAAAAACTAGCCTATATGGTAAAAAGATTGACATTATATAGAAAAAAAGCTAAAAACTAACTTACTCTGATTATGACAACTTTAATTTCCTTTATTTATTTAATTTTTCTTTTCTTTTCTTTTTTATTTTTGGCGTCCATTCCCTCTTCCCTTATAGTATAGAGATCTTCACTCTTCATTCGATTAAAAAGATATCTAAAGGTCACAATAAACTATTTTAGATTATATAAATTGTAAATTGTGAGCCTCTAGTATTGAATTCTGATTTGTGAATGTTTTGATGAAATCAGAGGCAAGAAATTTGTCCTCAATTAAAGAGACTATTACTTAGGGGGAGAGAATGAGATTATTCTTTGTGAGTGCAATTACATTTAACAATTTAGCTGCTTTATATCTTTATTATAAATATAGAGGTGATTATTCCAATTTAATTTCACCAACTGATTGCTAATGACATTGCTATTGAATAGTGTTCCCCATTTATGCAAGCCCTTTTGCATGATCTTGACTTTAGCTCTCCATAGGAGACCTTAGCATAAGATGTGCTTGGTTCGTTTTCTATTGCCATAACGCATTGTGTGCGAAACCGGTTAAAAATTTAATGTGTGAAACGATTAATTATTGAAGGGAAATTCCCAGCGGTATACTCTTATAATTGGCTTCTCTCACTGGTGCACTTCTATCTTTTTGACTTCTTAAAAGTACACCTGTAGTTTGAAATTTTCCCTACCGTGAACATTCCGTTAACTAAAATGTTAGTTTAGGGTTAATTAGGGTTAAGAGTTTGCCTCGTTTTGCGTGCTTTAGCTATTTCATGTCGAAGATGACGTTTTTTAGAAAAACGGACACCACCGTGCACCCTTTATGGCCAATAATTTTGATAATCCCTTCAAAACGGGTACCCGTAAGTCGGGTTTTCGAGCACGTACTTCAAGGGTGCTTTTTCGGCTATCAAAAAGTCATCTCGAGGTACGTGTTTGAAAACCTGGCTTATTGGTACTCATTTCGTAAGGATTCTCGAAATTCTTATCCATAAAGGGTGCACAGTGGTGTCCGTTTTTTGAAAAAACGTCATCTTAACCTTGAAAAAGTCAAAGCACGTAAAACGAGACAAACCCCTAACCCTAATTAACCATAAACTAACTTTTTACTTAACAGAATGATCATGGTATGGAGGATTTCAAAGTACAGGTGTACCATTAAGAAATCAAAAAGGTGGGTGTACCACTAAGAGAAGCCAATTCTAAGAGTGTACTGTTGGGAATTTCCCATTATTGAATTAGTAAAACTGATAGAATTTTTTCTTTTTCTCTTCCTTGTTTCTAGGTGTCTATCCTGTCTTCCCCTTATATAATAGAGATGGTATGTGTACGATGATATTTTGAGAATTTGTCTTAGGCTCTTAGTTATATGTCCATAATAGGAGATCCAGGCTACCTTCTTTGTAAAGGAGTCCAAGAGCCTGCAAAATAGGTAAGGGTAAACTACACGTGAGTCTTGGGAAGACCTTTCCAATACTTAATTCAGATTTTGTAAAAAGGTCTAGAACAGTGGAAAAAAGTGTTATCTGAATTTGTGAAGTAATCAGATATTTATATGATACGGTAGTTTTAGAAACATAAGTATATATTGGGTTAAAAGGGTTTTCATAATAAGTGAAGCCCAGTATTAATAGGGGTAATTTCGGCACGGATTTGTTATTCTTGCATGTTTTTGTGAGAAATAATAAGTAGCTCTAGTATTTAAGAATCCCTTACCTTTATAATTACTAAATTTATATGTTCGAGATGGATGTGCAAACCATGTAAAAAAATTTGAAAGTCTAAAACCAAAATTATAAGTATTCATAACAAAAAAAAAAAGCATTAATAAATATTATTTTGTGTACATTGCAAGTAAATTGAAATTTATCAACAATTTTTTTTTATAATGATTAAAGCAAAAAGATACATTAGGACCTAGGCTGGGCAAAGGAAGCCCGATTCAACGAATCCTTGACAAAATTACAACTACTAACATAACTAAGACAACCCCTAGAGCATACAGATGCATCGCACATATGACACATTGACTTCATCCGAACATGCTGGGAGATATCTGATGGGGGAGGAGGACCTCTTCTCCTCTTCTTGGAGGAATTTTGTCCTCACTCTAATGCAATTACTAAATATAATATGGATCGTATTATGGAGATAATAATTCATTTACTTGGGTTGTCTTTACGTCTTGCTAGAGAACGCTATAGACCTTTGGGTTAGTAAATAATAAATCTGAAGCCCACTTAAATGGATCCTACAAAGTCACACATAATATTTGGATCAACAAAAGAGAAACCCATAGCCCATAAAGGCAACAGGGTAGTCGACCCAAGAGGGAGATGAGAGGAGATTATTTGACCTAATTATTCCTATATAAAGGTCAGACAGTCAGAAAATACGATACAGTATCTCTGATTATTTTCTCCTGCTTTCTCTCTCTCAACTGGCATTACTCCATAAAAGAAGAAAGCTTTTTTCCTTCCAACTAGCATTGGTGGAGTGTTGATCTGAATTGGTGGACTAAGTAAAGGAATCATGTTTGAGATTTTTTCTCCAAGATCGTTGGCTATACTTTGAAGTATTCAATCCCATCAAACCAGTTGAAATCACGCATCAAGAGGTTGGTAATTAATTATTATATGATCCTTAATTATATGTGCATGAGATCCTGTTTTTTAGGTGCTTATGAATTAGATTCATGAAATTCCGCTTATGGTACCTATGATCCTATAGTGGTATCAGTTTAGCCTCTTGCATATATTTTTTTGGTCATTATAATATGTATTATTGTGATGTGTTTATGACTAATTTTAATTTGATTAAAGGGAGAAATTGAATTATGGATTGAATAATTGAAATTGATTAAATAATATTTAATTGCTTAATATTTTATTTCGGCCGAAAAATTTCAGATTTTCGAACCCTAATGTTCGACATTAGGTTTGGTCGAATTTTCAGGCTCAAATTCGACAATTTCATAACAGATTTTGTAAAATGAATTTAGGGCTTTGTTTTCTGATATTCGAATTGCATAATCATGTATTTGATTGTTGTTTTTGTTTTGAAATCACATAGTTTGATTAGAAACAATGAAAACCCTAAGTTTTTCCCCAAGTCAATTCGATTGGGTATTAAATGAGATTTAACAATCTAATTTTTTAAAAATGTTCAATTTGATGGCATTAAAACATATATAATGCGTTTATTATGCTCTAATTCCACCAAAACTATTCAATTTTTTTCGGAAATTACCCAGAAGTTTCGAAAACAGTTCGGAAATTTATGGGCAAAGGAATGGCGCTTTCCGGCAAATGGCGGTGCAAGAGTTGCGCGCTGGTCGTCTTTTCCCGGCGTTCTGACCTGCGCTGCTCCGGTGATCTGCCGCTGGGCAGTCAGCCTGCGGTGGCTGAAGCAACAGCCCTGCGCTACTGTGGCTGTGCGAGCAGTGTTGCTGGCTACGTGGCTGGCAGCCACTAATCGAATAAAAAAAATGTTTTTCCTTTTAATTTTTAATCAAAAAATCTTTATGATTTTAAAGTAAATATCTTTTGGTTATTGAAATACGATTTTAATAACCGAAAATCTTATAAGATTTAATGATTAAAATCTTTTGGTGATTAAAATATGATTCTAATAACCGAAAAATCACAAAAAAAATTCATTAATATCTTTTGATTATTGAAAATCAAAAAAATATGATTTGTTTGAGAATATTAAGCAATTCCAATTATCTTTTATTTTGACTAGGTCATAAGATAAATCCATAATCTGATTCTTTAATCTAATTAAAATTAGTTGGGAAAAGATAATATATTTTAGTTAGTTAGATTTACAAGCTTAAATGTTTTATCTTCTTGCTTTAATTAAGAATATTTGATATTTTAATTATTGGCAAGCATGATATGTGATATTATTATTTGGCAATTAATATGTGATATTTTGATTATTGCAATGATAATATGTGATATTATTTTGAGTTTATAATATGCGATATTATAATATGGAAATTCATTTTGATTTTTCGATTATTGGCATGTATAATATATGATTTTATTATATGGCAATTTAATATATTTGATGTAATTGCTATAACAACTAGTAAGATGACGAGTATGACACTATAAAATAATCAAAATGGTTTTGAACTTTAAGCAAAGTTGACGGGTGTATGTGAGGTGATAAGCTCTGTTTAGGATTAAGAAGACTCTCTCCAACGTCGTAGGTAAATTCCTTACCTGGGAGCTATAATCTCCTTTGCAATCATTCATCAACTAAGAATCACAATTGTTGTAATTAGTAAAATTTTATGTTAAGATGATGAACTCTGTCTAGGATTAGGAAGGCTCTCCCCAACGTCGTGGGTAACTTCCTTACCTGGGAGATATAATCAACTTGGCAGTATTATTTTGCAATGCTTATAAGTTTATAGTATGTTGCTTATTAATATTGAAGAGTTCACTGATTAATAACAACATAATAAACTTACGTCCCATAAATATTGAGGTTAGCTTTTCCAAACATAAAGTACTTATTGACCCTTAGGTGAAATTGCGAATTTTGCATACTTATTTTGGTGTTCTTCAACAAAATCATCAAAAGCGTTTTGGATTTTGAAGCAAGAGATAGTTAAGCATGTGATGTTTTCCTATCTAAACAAGAATTATAAAGTTCTTTCCTTGTCTGTGGGTTTGACTCACTTTCGTAGTCTCTCATTCCATTCCTCCCTATCCTAAATTATTGTTGACAATTCTTTGACAATTTTGGAAGCTCATGTTATAATTAGTAAAGAGTTTACTTACCTTGAGAATGTAACTTTAAGATAAGGCATTCGTCTGCTTAGCATTGCATGTTTATAGGATCTTGTACTCACTTATTCAAATTGGGACATTAAAATTGAATAAAGTGACAAACCTAGAAACCATTGCATGTTTTAAGGTTATTTCATAAACATAAATTGAACTTTGCCTTTTATTTTTCTGTCTAGAGGTACTATGAATAACAACAACAACAACAACTCTGTTTTCAACCTTTCCTTAAGAAGGATAGGTTGAATGGAGAAAATTTCCTTAATTGGGAAAGGACCCTAAGACTCGTTCTGAGGTCGGAGGGTAGAGAGGATGTCATACAAACCCCACTTCCGGTAATAACTGATGAATCTACTGAAGCCGAAAAACGTCGTGCTTAATAGGCCAATGAAAGGTCTATACCAATCACTTGTCTAATGGTGGCATTCATGGAGCCAGACCTCCAAAAGAGGTTCGAAACCAAGGATGCCTACACCATTATGCAAGAGCTGAAGGCCATGTTTCAAAAACAGGCCCGAACTGAGGGGTATGAGACTAATAAGGAGATCTTAGAATGTCACTTGAAGCAGGGTCAAGCTGTTGGCCCACATGTTTTCAAAATGCTGGGCCTTTTTGAAAACATGGAACGACTTGGTTTCCCTTATAGGGAACAATTGGCTACTGACATCATTCTCCACTCATTTCCTGACAGCTTTAATCAGTTCAGGATGGCTTTCAACATGAATGAGTCTGAAAAGACCTTGCAAGAGTTGTATGGGTTGCTAGTCAATGATGAGAGGAATCTTCCTAAATAACCAAAGAAAGAAGTTTTGATGGTTCAAAAGGGAAAGGGTTTTAAGAAGAAATGGGCAGGCAAGAAAGTTGTTGTTGCTCCTGAAAAACCTAAGCCGACCTCTAAGCCAAAAGTAGCCGCGGAAAGCAAGTGCTTCCATTGTGAAAAGATAGGTCACTGGAAGAGAAACTGCCCTAAATACTTGGAGGAAAAGAAGTCGGGGACTTCAACCTCATGAACTTATGTTATAGAAATCAATTTGACTTCTACTTCTTTATGGGTATTAGATACCGGCTGTGGTTCTCACATTGGTAACGATGTGTAGGGACTAAGAATAAGTAGCAAAGGGCGAGGTAGAGCTTCGCGTTGGAAATGGAGCAAGAGTTGCTGCACTTGCCATTGGAAGTTATAGTCTACATTTACCATCTGGATTGATTATAGAAATAAATAATTGTTATTTTGTTCTGTCAATTACTAAGAACATCATTTCTGTTTCCGTTTTGGATGATGAAGGTTTTTGTTTTGAAATAAAGAACAAGTGTTGTTCCATTTCCTATAATAATAGTGCAAAATTGATTAATGGCTTATATGTATTAGATAGGTCAGTACAGGTCTATAACATAGATAGCAAGAAACAAAAATCGAATGATTCAAACCTAACTTACATTTGGCATTGCCGAATGGGTCATATAAACCAAAAGCGCATCCAAAAGTTACAACATGATGGAATCCTTCCATCATTTGATTTCAAATCTTTTCATGTATGTGTGTCATGCTTGATGGGGAAAATGACTAAATCACCTTTTACTGGAAAGGGTGAAAAGCCTAGTGATCTCTTGGGCCTCATACATACAGATGTTTGTGGGCCTATGAGCACAAAAGCTAGGGGAGGGTTTGCGTACTTCATCACCTTTACTGACGATTTAAGTAGATATGGGTATGTCTATTTAATGAAACATAAGTCGGAATCATTTGAAAAGTTCAAAGAATTTCAAAATGAAGTACGAAATCAACTTGGTAAGACAATAAAGGCATTGCGATCCGATCGTGGTGGCGAATATTTGAGCCAAGAATTCGATGATCATTTGAAAGATTGTGGAATACTTTCACAATTGACTCCACCAGGAACTCCACAATTAAATGGTGTCTCTGAAAGGAGGAACCGAACTCTATTAGATAAGGTTCGATCAATGATGAGTCTTGCTGATCTTCCGATTTCTTTTTGGGGATATGCTCTCGAAAGAGCTGCACACACACTAAATAGAAGCCCGTCAAAGGCTGTAGAAAAGACTCCATATGAGATACAGAATGGAAAGGTTCCAAACTTATCTTTTCTTAAAATTTGGGGTTGTGAGGTCTACGTAAAGAGTTTACTGTCAGACAAACTTGCACCAAAATCAGATAAATGTCTCTTTGTCGGATACCCAAAAGAGACAAGGGGTTATTACTTATATAACCGTCAAGAGAACAAGGTATTTGTTGCTCGTGATGGTGTCTTTCTTGAAAAGGAATTTATTTCCAGAAAGACAAGTGGGAGTAAAATAGTTCTCGAAGAAATTCGAGATGAGCAACAACTGGACGTGGTTCACACCATGCCAGAGATGGCCCGACAAGACGAAAGTCAAGTTCAGGAGATGACGTACTCCTACCGTCCCACTTGAATCTAATTCAAGCGAAAATCTTCAAGATGTTGAAGAGAACATTTCTATTGATGCTCAGGCCCCGCGTAGGTCAAGTAGACCTAGGATTCCAAACAAAAGGTTGGTTGATTTCCTGTTAACCGAAAACTCTGAAATCATGATTTTGGAGAATTCAGAGCCTACTACCTGCAAACAAGCTTTGACGAGCCCAGACTCTGTGAAATGGCTTGAGGCCATGAAATCCGAATTAGACTCCATGTCTAAGAATAAAGTTTGGACCCTAGTCGACTTGCCTGATGGGGTTACACCTATTGGATGCAAGTGGGTGTTCAAATTGAAAACAGACAAAGATGGAAACGTCTATGTCTATAAAGAAAGATTGGATGCAAAAGGATTCAGACAAGTTCATGGTATAGACTATGACGAGACCTTTTCTCCGGTAGCAATGCTTAAATCAGTTCGGATACTTTAAGAGATTGCTGCATATTACGATTACGAAATTTGGCAGATGGATGTCAAAACCGCATTCTTGAATGGGTTCTTGAATGAGGATGTGTATATGACACAACCTGAGGGTTTTGAGGATCCAGAAAATCCTAAAAAGGTTTGAAAGCTTCAGAGATCCATTTATGGATTGAAGCAAGCATCTCGGAGCTGGAATCTTCGATTCGATGAGGCAATCAAACAGTTTGGTTTTCTCAAAAGCGAAGAAGAATCTTGTGTCTACAAGAAATTTAGTGGGAGTAGCTTAGTCTTCTTGATTCTGTATGTAGATGACATACTACTCATGGGAAATGACATACCAATGCTTGAGTCAGTCAAAGAATGGTTAAAAAGTTGTTTCTCTATGAAAGACCTTGGAGAGGCTGAGTACATATTGAAAATAAAAAACCATAGAGATAGGTCTCGAAGGATGATTGGACTAAGTCAAGAAACTTATATCGATAAAGTTCTTGCAAGGTTTAACATGGAAAACTCGAAAAGAGCACTAGTGGAAAAAATACCTATAGCTGCAGGCCTTAAAAGGCTTGTAGCTGCGTATTGTGAACCGTAGCTATTGAAGGCGCAGCTAATGTTAAAAAACATTAGCTGCGTACATGTTCCGTAGCTATTGTTGAGCAGTTGCTGCGGGCCTTAAGCTAACGCCCGCAGCAACAAGTGTCAATTGCTACGGGCCTCGCATAGCCCGCAGCAAAGTCTGATGATTACAAGCATTATCATCAAACTTTGTTGCGGGCTATGTGAGAGGCCCGCAGCAATTGTATTTTTTTATAAAAAAAATATGCGTAGTCACAGACCACACTACTCCTGCTACTGCCAGCTAATCCCTGCACCCCTCTCACCCCCCCAACACTGTAAACCTCCTGGCATCCAAAGTCAAACAAACTAGCTATAATAACTAATTTGTATACATTATCTCAAAAATAATACAATGATATAATTATACATAAAAAAGCAAGCGTTTTTCACCCAACTAGTTAGTATATATACTTAAAAGTTAATAACTAAGATATATTATTTCAACATATATTCAAGCCAACTTACAATATATTATCAACACATATTACTTCAAATACGACTAGTGTATACTTGAAAATATAGACTTGCAGTCCTCGTTTGACATCCCATAGTTCACTCATTTGTCTGATCATCTCATCAGCAATACCAACAATGAATCAGCAACAATCAACAATAACAGTGAGAAGGAGTAAAGGATCCCTTTGAGGCTGAAAATGACAAGCTCATCATCAGTTTGGTAACAACACCATTAAAGCCTATTCCAATGGAAAATTTTCAACAAAGGATAGGTCAAAACAAACAATCATGAACGCATTCTATGCAAAGGATAACAGCAGGGGGCATGATAAATTAAAAGATCAGCACTATGTCCACAGAATTTGCAGCAAGAAAAGCCTTGCAGAATAGAAGGCTTCAAAGATATGAAGAATATGATTTATCAACTTCAGGTGTTACACTAAAATGCGTGAATATTTTCTCTTTTATATAGGTTTCACTATCTGCTACTTTGTGATGTTTGCTTCAGGGAAACTCAACTCAACCCACCCACTCCAAATTTTGTTTAAAAAGGAAAGAAAGTGAAATTTCCATCCTGGTCTAACCCCTCATCTCAAAGTTGAGTCTCCAAATGAAACTACAATTCTCCATTTCTATGAATTAGAATTCACTCCTTAAGCACAAACTTTCTAAAGCAAAACAAACAGTACAGAAAAACATAATCACATAATTCCATAAGGGATATACAAGCAGATTTGGGCTTTCATGTTATGTACACTTTTGTGAATTGTTAGAGCCATTTACAATCCTTTGCAGGGAGCGAAACAGTACAATATCTTGATCAAAAGAAAAGGTAAAAAATGGTTGAACAAACATAACAAGAAGGAAAGAGGACTAGAACTTTATGCAACGACATGACTTGTAGGGTATATCTACAATTAAGTGGAAGCGAATAAAGATTCATTTACCAACACAACTAAGAGCATCAGAAGTCAGCTCATGTCCAGCTAGAGCGAAGGAAATAAGCTGAAATGATGATATCAAAACATTTAATCAAAGATTACAGAAAACCTAAATGTAAACAATTTCCCTTGTATGTAGTATGTACTATAAACTATCTCTATTAGTTAATCTACAAATTAAGCAAACATCAACTTCAATCACTAAGTACCAACCTGATTTGCACCAACAAATTCTTTAAAGCCCAAGTAACATGTCTCTTGGTATCTGCAAACGCTCAAACCTTAAAAAGAATATGTGTTAGCCAAGAAGTAATCAATTATCAGTTTTGGACGTTGCAATGTTTACGATACAAAAGCACTTGAAAACGAAAATATTCAAAAGCATGATCAATTGCTTGATTATTTGAAATTAAACAAAAATCTGAGTTACTCCTATCATAAAAGCTATGTTACTCAAACATGAATTGAGTGTCTACTCGGATACGGGTGTCCAAGTTTCCGACTCGACTATTTTGTAGAGAAAAGTCAAGTTTTTAGTTTAAAATGAAGTGTCCAAGTGAAGTGTCATGTCGGACACGACACGACACCCGATTTTCGAGGCAAATGAAGGTGTCGGAGTAACATAGCATAAAAGTAACTTGAGTAATACTCTCTTACACCACCCTAGGTAGGAACCTTTGTTAAAAGATTGGGGAAACTGTATGAAATGGACTAACTTAGGACTTGGCAAATAAAATTCTAAGGCATTGAAAATTCAATCATCTTACATGAGATTCTCCCATGAACACGATCACAGATCACCCTACACAAAGATTCGAGGTTCATGGAATCCAATCACATGAACATTGACCAACCTTCATTGAACTAACTAGTTACACTATGTTACCCAACTGTGAAAATGATATTGTTGAGATAAACAGACATACCGGACCAGAGACCGGGCTTGGAGGTCGGATACGAGTTGCAGCACGAAGAGGACAAGAATTGGTTCTAGCTAGACCACCACCAGTTTGACTCATCTTCAAGAATCCATTGGATCTCACTGAAATGCTCTTGGGCAGAGTGACTCGAGCGGCATAGTCCTTCTGGTTTTCCTCTTACATCCTTCTTAATCACCCTTGTCGGGCTCTGATTCTTGTTGGAGAATCCCTCATCCCAACCTTCATTCTCTCTCTTCATCTCAAAATCCTGACCGAACTTCTCAGAAACCGAGGACAAAGAAGAGGAGCCGCACTGGAACTGTTCTCGGGAATAACAACAAATTACTAAACAGAATTCTGAATTCTCTGGCTTCAATTGGAAGTCTCTAAATTCTGAACTGTAGCTGTGAACATAACTCCTGTGGAAAAAACACACAATCAGCAAACCAGAAATAACAACAAATTACTAAACTGAGCTAACAAACAACATTATACAGTACATAAACCTCTAAGATTACACTTCAGAAACACGAACTTATAAGATGTAATAACATCAGAAACAATCGAATACTAAATATGCATTCACTCAGCTCAATTCTAAGTTATTAGCGAATTCATCATGTACAAACCAAAAGACAATTTATTTCCATTTTCTCAGGGATTCAACAAGTTCATCAAAGAAGTTTTCCTCTCGAAAGTCTATTAAAAAACTTAATACAACAAGGATAAACCAAGCATCACAGCACCAAAGTAATAAAGTTTCCTCACCAATGAATTACAAATCTCACAAGATCTTGATTGCACGGAAACATAAATATGGAAGCTTTTGAATAGACTAATTAGGTTAAACACACACCACAATCATAACAAAAACAAAAACAATCGAAAATTGCTAAAACGAACCAAGATCCACAATTGAGAGAGATAGAGAAGAGATTTATACCAAAATAAGATCAAAAGGTTCAACAAAAATTTTCAGAAAATAGAAAAAAAATCAAAACTCCCAACCTATCTGCTAATTATAAGGAAATCTGGAAGAAACCCTAACTCAAACCTACGAAAAGGACCAAAATGTGGTGGATCTAAATCAATATATGTATCAACCCTAGAGTTTGCAAATCAAAATTCTACCAGCTATAATCAAACAATAACTAAGCAATCGAACAACAAATACAACACAAAGAACTTCTTTACAGCTTCAAAAGTCGAAATTCACGAGCCTCACTAAACCTAAAACCCTAATTTCAAGTGTAAAGAAAAATCAGAAATGAACAAGAACGAATACCAAATGCTACTTCCAGTTCCTTCTGCAGCTAGGGTTTCTCGCAAGTGATAGAGATGAAGCGGCGAGGTTAAGAGTGAAAAGATGTTGAGATTATAACGAGAAATGATGAAAGGATGGGCTAAATCTGAGATTGAAGATTAGAGGAAAGCAAACCTGTGATTGGAACGCATCTTCAATGGGAGAGAGGGAAAGAGGAGACAACGCTTCGCTTCGCTTCGTGGCCTTAATGCGTGATGTATCTAAAATAAAATTAAAATCTAATTTCCTTTTTTTTGGCCTCTGTACCTGCGGGCCTACACGAAGCGCCCGCAGCAACCAATATATAGCTGCGAGCTTCTCTTTATGCCCGTAGCAAAAGCAAGGTAGTTGCGGGCTTGCTTACTAGCCCGTAGCTACAAGGGAGCAGCAATAGCTATTTTTTCCACTAGTCGAGGATTCGTTCCCATGTCACATGGCATATCGCTTAGCAAGAGTCAGTGCCGACTGAGCCTGATGAGTTGAAGCGAATGAATAGCATACCTTATGCCTCGGCTATAGGATCTACCATGTATGCCATGATAAGTACTCGACCAGATGTTGCATACGCCTTGAGCATGTGTAGCAGATTCCAAGCAAATCCAGGTGAAACACACTGGACTGCAGCTAAGAGCATCCTTAAGTACTTGAGAAGAACTAAAGGCATGTTCTTAGTCTATGGAGGAGAAAATGAGTTGGTTGTTAAAGGTTATACTGATGCGAGCTTCCAAACCGACAGAGATGATTACCGCTCTCAGTTAGGGTACATCTTTTGTCTAAATGGAGGAGCAGTGAGCTGGAAGAGTTCAAATCAAAGCACTGTAGCAGACTCTACGACAGAATCTGAATACTTAGCAGCGGTTGAAGCAGCTAAGGAAGCTGTTTGGATAAAGAAGTTCTTGACAGAGCTAGGTGTCGTACCTAGTGCTCTGGAAGGGATTGAGCTATTATGTGATAATAATGGTGCTATTGCACAAGCAAAAGAACCAAGATCACATAACAAATCCAAACATGTGATGAGGAAGTATCACCTTATTCGCGAGATAGTTGACAGAAAGGATGTCAAAATCTGCAAAGTTCACACGGATGAGAATGTGGCTGATCCGCTTACTAAACCTCTACCTCAACCCAAGCATGAAAGTCACGCTAGGGCTATAGGCTTGAAGCAAATTTTAGAATGGCTTTAGATTGTATTATGTTTGAAGAAACTTGTTACAATGTAAAGACATGGTTTTTCTATTTTATGTTTATGAGAAATAAATTTTTATCTTATTTAATTTTGGTTTAGTATTAAATAAAATGTCCAAAAATATTCTTGAATTCAATGGTTTTGTCAAATATGTGATTTGATGAATGAAACACCATAAGTGAACTGAATTCATAGAATATTCATGTTCCTAATCCAAGTCATTAAATTGGACATAAATGACTTATTAAAGGATTAGCATATAAGATTGATTGATAGCGCTGTTTCATGGGCTATGGGAACATAGAGATGTTTAGTCAATCATATGGATATGTATATTTGATACATGATCGAACTGACCTACTTAGAAGTTTGAATAACTTCGTAATTATATTAGTGGATTCCTAAGACATGAGTGGAACACTACTTAGCTTAATGATTGGTATAACTTTGATGCTGTCAAACGTCATGCCGTAAAAGGGGGACTATAAAGGCAGCATTCGAGTTGTGCTAAAAGTTGAGTAGGAGTTTTGGTTGCCACAAGATTGAAAAAGTCCTCCTATATAAGATAGGGTGGGTGTCTTGGCCTCTTGAAGAGTGAGGATTGAAAATGCATGGCCGTGCTCAAATGGATTATAAGATGATCATTTGTTTAGCAATACGAACTCGGATTTCAAGGAATAATTTGAAGATTAGTAGGGATAATGTAAGAGATGTGATCATACTATCAAATTAGACACTAAGAGACTTTAGGAATTTGAATATTGCACACTCGTCTCGGACAAGTGGGAGATTGGAGGAATTGTGTCCTCGACTCTAATGCAATTACTAAATACAATATGGATCGTATTATGGAGATAATAATTCATTTAATTGGGTCGTCTTTACGTCTTGCTAGAGAACGCTATAGACCTTTGGGTTAGTAGATAATAAACCCGAAACCCACTTAAATGGATCCTACAAGATCACACATAATATTTGGATCAACAAAAGAGAAACCCATAGCCCATAAAGGCTATTGGGTAGTCGGCCTAAGAGGAAAATGAGAGGAGATTATTTGACCTAATTATTCCTATATAAAGGTCAAACAGTCAGAAAATAAGACACAGTATCTCTGATTATTTTCTCCTGCTCTTTCTCTCTCTCAACTGGCATTACTCCATAAAAGAAGAACGCTTTCTTCCTTCCAACTAGCATTCGTGGAGTGTTGATCTGAATTGGTGGACTAAGTAGAGGAATCACGTTTGAGATTCTTTCTCCAAGATCGTTGGCATACTTTGAAGTAATCAATCCCATCAAACCAGTTGAAATCACGCATCAAGAGGTTGGTAATTAACTATTATATGATCCTTAATTAGATGTGCATGAGATCCTGTTTAGGTGCTTATGAATTAGATTCATGAAATTCCGCTTATAGTACCTATGATCCTACACTTCTTACTTGCAAGAAACACAATTCCGTTAGCCATCTTACTCCGCTTCCTAGATGGATGACGAGCAACAACACCAGTCTTGATGCTTCGGGTAGATCCCTTCACTAAGCAACTCCCTGCTTATGCACCACCTAGACATACACCGTATTCTACCTTGAGAACTACTTGGTCATGAACTTTTCGGAAACTAGACATGAAAACATCATTCGCAATGAACGAAGGAGAGACGCTATGATTCGCACCTTGATGCACAACACCATCCAAAGAATCCCTATCTTGAGTATTGATTTTTACATTACACATACCTTCACTTGTAGTGAAAGCATGGTTGGAGACCGCAGCTCGCCTCAAATGAACATAGAGGGGGGCCTCCTGCAAAGTATTTCTTTTTTGGTTGAAGCTGAAAAACTTTAATGTAGACATTAGGACAAGTTGATTACCTCCTTCACAAGTTAGGCATTTTTTTATCTACATGCTCCAAATGGGGGTATTGGGATTATTTATATTTTTGGGCTATTAGTCTCTCATGGGCTTACATCAGTTGTATATTAGCTTTGTAATTAGTAGTCTAACACAGCTATCAGCTGTATATTTTAGGATGTATACATTCCTCTTTGCTAAGTAATACAGTAAGAGAGAATTTCTCTTCTCTATGGTTACTTGACACTCATTATATAAGATAGTTCTAGTTAACTCAGTGATATAATACTGGGTTCATTCTGCTATATATTGATGAGTGCAGTGATATACTTCATTGATGAACCCAGTTAGTTACTATAAGGAACAAAGATATAGTGAATATCAATTTAAAAATAAGGGATATTTCCTGAGGTACCCCCGGGGTTGGGAGTGGTTCCTCGGGTACCCTCCTCATTTTCGAGCTAGCTGAGATGCCACCAGAGTCAATGTTTGCGTCTTAAATGCCATTACTACTAACAGACGTTAAAGTTCTGTTAACTTTTGTTAATTAAAGTTACTTTTCATTTAAACTAAGAAAAAAAAACTAAAAAAAATCCCCACCCCTATCCTCTCTCTCCTCCCCACACTCGTCCAACCACTCTCTCTCCTCCCCTCGCTCCCAGCCCCATCTTCCCCCATCCTCCCACTCTCTCTCCTCCCCTCCCTAAACCCCCGACCTACCCCCTCCCCAGCCTGCCTCTACCCTCACCCTGACAAACCGCCAACCTCGGCCTCCTCACCCCACCCCTGGCACCACCCTCCCCCTACCCTAAAACCAACCTCAACCTCAACCTCAACCTCAACCTCAGCCTCAATATGATTTCAAAATAATGAATCTGATCATAACTGCAAATTGGAAGAATTAAAAGCCCCCAAGCGTCCCATCACATACCAAGCTTGAATAACTCTCTAAAGCTAACTTTGAAGACAAGGACATAGCCTGTCTTGGACTTTTGAAGATCTCGCCCCTTCTTCCGAACTCTCTCCTTAACCCTTTTGCACATGAGTTCAAGATTACCAATACTATCTCCAAGAAAAGCTCTAAGTTCTAAATCGTTCTTACACGCGCCTTCCAAAACTTTGGCCCAGGAAGGGTAATTATGAAGGCGGTCGTGTTCTCGACGGTGTTTTTCTTGACGCAATTTGAGGAGCCTTCTTCCTCTAGCGCTTGTTCCTGACCCTTTCTTTGCCGTCTCTCTAACTCCATTATTGTCATCTTCTTCTTCAAAGATTCTGTGAGTTTTGGAAGAGGAAGCTCTAATGGCGGTGAAATTGTTGGATGAGTTGTGGAAATGAAGATTAGTAGTGCTGGTGCAGCAGTAATGGTTAAGAGAAAGAGATGGGCAGGGGGAGACATTAACAAAAGTAACCTTTAATTAACAAAAGTTAACAGAACTTCAACGTCTGTTAGTAGTAATGGCATTTAAGACGCAAACATTGACTCTGGTGGCATCTCAGCTAGCTCGAAAACAGTATGAGGGTACCCGAGGAATTGCCCTACCCCGTGGGTACCTCAGAAATATCCCTAAAAATAATGATGTTTAGTATAGCTTCCGACGCTACCTGATTGATTAGAAAATGTCTCTATTTATAGTTTCCAATTAAGTCATCACATGGAAAATGACAACACCTAGAATTTGGTGTCCGTTGGCCGCCTTTTGACACAAGGTTCATTTGTTAGAGTACTTTAGTAACTTCACCTTTATTGGGCCAATAATGGTTGAGCTTAACAAATTAGCCCCATGCTCGATATGATAGCTCGGGTGTGAAACGGTATGTCTTCATGGATCTTTGAAAATTTTCTTCGTCGATTTGGGTATGGTCCCTCTATCCTGAAAGGTCAAGGGACATTTCTAGAAGGCACCTTTTAAAGGTCATCCCGAATGTTTTAAAGCCTTTTTGGGGGCCTCCTTGTCGGGTCAGAGGCACCGATTGAGGGGCTTTTCCCTTTGATCGAGGTATGCTTTGCTCAAGGGACTCGCCTTTTTTTATCGAGGCACTTCATTCTGGGGGGGTACCTCTATGACGAGGCACGTAAATCTATGGCTAAGGCACTCCTTGCTCGA
Organism: Patellifolia procumbens; assembly: GCA_947645195.1. Taxonomy (NCBI): domain Eukaryota; kingdom Viridiplantae; phylum Streptophyta; class Magnoliopsida; order Caryophyllales; family Amaranthaceae; genus Patellifolia; species Patellifolia procumbens. Next base: position 184,173 of record CANSGD010000321.1, read on the forward strand.
GGAAGTTGCCTCCTTGGTTGAGATACTCCTTGCTCAGAGACTTAACTCTATGTTTAAGGCACATCAAGGGCCCTCCAACCTCTCCTCAGGGTAAGTTTATTGATAGTCTTAAAGGTGAGTCTCAAGATAAGACTTTGGAGAGTCTTATCAAAGACTACCAATAAACTCCCTTTAAGACTTGGGGAGTCTTAAGGTGAGTCTTAAGTTCAAGACTCGCCTTAAGACTCGGTTTAATAATAATGACCAATAAAGTGATGCCAAGTGTCACTATTTAAAAAAAAAAGATTGGAATATAATATGCTCAAATTTGTTGAAGAGTTTAAAAAGGCAGTCTTAGGGATAAAGATCAAAATTGGAATGAGTTTTATGTGAGTCTAAAATATTAAAGAGTAGATAAAGTTAGTGAAAAGCTGATGTGGTAGAGTCTGAAATATGGGAAAGAGTCCTATGGATAAACTCACCCTCAGCTTTTTAAGAGGTGGTGTCTTGTGAAGACCCCACACTTAGAAAATTGACAAGCATGACAAAAACCTTACCATAAAATACCATACCTAAAACTAAGGGGTTGTTTGTTTAGAGGGGTGAAATTGGCAATTTATATTCACATGGGTAGTATTCCCATGTTTATTTAGGGATAGCCAAATTCCTATGGGATTGGAAATGGGATTAAGCCCCTCTTATTCCACCAAAATAATACCTAAGGGCAGGTATTAAGGAGGGGGATTAAATTTTGTAAGAAAATGACTATTGCCCTTAATGAAAAGAAAGGGGTGGAAAGTTAGTATGAGCATCTATGTAAAATTATCGTTTATTCCACCCTCCCCAACTCATACCAAACAAGGGATAAAGATTATTTTTATCCTTATCTCACTCTCAATTCCAATCTCACTCCCCCCTCTAATTCCCAAAACTCTCATTCCATATACCAAACGCCCCGTACGAGTTAGTTTAGGTCAGTTGAGCATTTTCACCCCCCTTGCTGTGAGCCTTGGGTGCGATTAGAATTTAGAACACGGCCATATTTCTGTTGTTCCGCCATGATTTTCTAGAGTAAATTAAATGATACACCCTTGGAAAATAGAGCACGTTGATGTCCTAGAATAAGATGGTAATCATTGCCCCTCAACTCAGAAAAGATCACAAAATTTCTGCATCTATGGCGGCAGAAGCTATTTAAGGGTATCAACTCAGAAAATAAAGCAGGCTAGCAGGTCAGATTTGCTGAAATCCTCGTACTACAAACTTCATTATATCCCACCTGGTTTGGTATAGCTCCCCTGTTCTCTAAGACGGCAGAAACTTCACACGCATGGGCTCGGATGATAGCAACATAAAAAATTCAAAACAAACAGATTCATCTCGTTATGCTCTGTCTGTGTCTTTCAATGGCAGCTTCCAACACCAATTGTGTCTCATTCGGTTCAGGATAACGGTGAGCCTCTCCTCATCTGTTTTTCAGCTTTAGATAGGGAATGTCCAGCCTATGTCGAATTTCGTTTGTCTCTCATTCTACAATGCATGATCACGACATTTCTGATGCGCTAATGAAGAGATGGGATCACTGATGCATGTAGTAAACTATTAAATTTTAAGATGTTCATTGACAATTACAAGACAACTAAAGGCACCAATGACCATTAGCTAAAACAAACACAACTTGATGCAAAAACCATCATTCAGGCATCCAGCATATGTGCTATACAAACCACTTAAAACTTGTTGCAGTAGAGGTTGATCTGACACACAAAATCCAATGATATATTGACATGAAAGATGTTCAAAACTAAAAACAAGCAGTCAAGCAGGTAGAGGTTTACATATTTCATAAATCTTCAGAATTGCATGCTTCGATGTGAAAATGGCAGATAAGAAGTAATGAAACTACATAAAAAATACCAGGGCTACGGCCTCAAATCCACAAATGTGCAAATCTTCTTTTGTCTCAGTAGATTAGTACTGATAATCTGAAGCCAGACAGTGAGCAAAGCCTACGTGAATAATAATATGGAGATTGCATAACAATGGAAAATTAAGATACAATATGCTTTCTTTAAAGCTTTCAAAGACAAAAAAAATCTGACAGCCTACCAAAAGGGCCAGTATGTTACAATATGTAAGTAATGAAGTATGATTAGCTCTTGGATCCTAGTTTAGGGTGTTAAAGCAGGAGGTTGGATCGAAATTGTGCCCATAATACTATATCATCTCGAGTAGCAACAAAACAACCCACTCTATCTTCACTAAGCCTAAATGGTACAGCCAATTTCTCCAATATGAGAAGCAAAGGCACTAGCCAAACCTTGAGAAAATTTTGAGTTCCTGCACCAGTATATGCAGAAAATAAAGCTGGCAATGCCTCTTCGCGCTCTACAAGATTTAATAGACTAGTCATCCACTCTTCAAAAGCAGTGTGTGCTGCACCAACAGATAGTGACCTCACATTCAAACTCCACTCACCTGCGGTTTTCTTGTGTAGACCTGGGTATAATCCGAAAATGGTTCCCATATATAGAAGTTCATGAGCTCTCTCTTGCATATTTCTCTTCCTGCAGATGTCAATCAAACAATTACAGAATGGTCTTCGAGATTCAACTTGTGCATCTGTAAGTATAATCTTGAACTCATCCTTCAAAGTCTCAAATCTAGTTCCCTCATTACTTATCAAATTAATGAAAGCAACCAATTTTGAATTAGCATGTCCCAAACGAATAACCTTACTAGCATCTTCATTGTTGTCACAGAAGGAGACAACGGAAAGCAGGCAACCACAGAGTCTATCATCTGGCTTGATGCCTCTCTCAATGGAGACCTCAAAAACTCTAACCAGGTCATCAATTCTCTTACTCTTTCCCAAGCACTGTATGAGACAAGTGCATCCCATGACATTAAGCTCAACACCCATTTTCGACATTTCCTCAAAACAACTCCATGGCCCTATCGACCTTCCCTCCGCTACCATATACATTAAGCATAGCCGTGTAGCTAAAGCTATCCGGCCTACAATGCTCGGACTGTTTCATATCATCAAAGAGCCTCTGAGCCTCCTCTTCCAATCCAAGGTCAGCACACATACTCAACAATGTGTTATACAAGATGAAGAGTCCATAGGCCATCCATTTGACCTCATTCGCTCCCAGAGATCCAAAGCATCCTTACTCCACCTTGCTTTACCATAGGCTTTAACAAGTGCTGTTAGGGTTTCTCATTTGGGGTAACACCTGAATCAACCATTTCCTCAAAGAAATTCCTAGCCAGCCAGGCTTTCCAGCCTTACCCATTGCCTCTAACAAAGTATTGTAAACAATCAAATTAGGCTGTACCCTAGAGACTTCATCTCCTGCAATACAAACTTGATACCATCATAGTCCCCTGCCTCACCGAACATCTTACAAAGAACAGAAAATGCCACATGATCGGGAGTCCATCCACTCGCTCTCCCTCTTTCATACAAACTCATGACCTCCTCAACCTTCCCTAACTTGGCATACACATCCAGAACAGCTGAATAAGTGACCTCATCTGGCATCACACCAGTCTTATACATCCTCTCAAACCATCCCACGGCTTTATCAAAGAGATTACACCTCTTAGCACACGTTATAATCGTCGAATAAGTAATATTATCTAGCTCAATCTCATTGTCTATCATCGCATTAGCAAGACCTTCAATGAGGTCAAATTGCCTACCAAACCTCAAAGACTTCATAGTAACATTGTAAAGATAGTTTCCATAGGAAACAAATTCTGGGTCTTCACCCAATTGAAGAAAAACAAAGTCTTATCCCATGGCTTAAGAGAATTAAGCATCAAAAGGGCATTTCTTTGGTATTGGATGTGGGATTTCTGAAGAATGGAAATGAAAGCTTCCTCAGAAGAGGAATCTAAGTCATTGAGCTTCTTGGCAAAGAGTTTGAGGTCCCTAATTTGAGGATTATAAGTAAAAGGAGAGCGCTTTTGGCGTTGAAGAGAAAGAACAGAAGGCTTAGATTTTGTGGGATTCACCCAAGTAGACTTGGGTGGCTTTTTGAGGAGTTGAGTTTGTTGTTCTGCATTTTCAGAAAATTGTAGCAGAAAGAGGCTTAAGTTGATCAGAAAGAGAAGGACTTTTCTGGGTTTCTTCCAATTTGGAAGGGGATTTTGAGGAATTGCAAAAAACAGTGAATTTTCGAATTGGGTATCTAGAGGTTTTGGGGAAGAAATTGGAGAGTTTGGGTTCTGAAGCATTAGGAAGACTCAAGTTATAATGAAGATCCATAGACATAGACATAGTTAGAGGAGCAACCATTACAGAGAAAGATAATGGAAGGAGATAAAGAAGAAAGAAGTGTTAATGCGTTACCTTATCTTGTTTTCTGTTACAGCAACCTTGAAAAACCCTGCAAAGCCTTAAACCCTTCCATTCTCATTTGCAGATAAGGAGTGAGAAATAACAGGAGGATAGAATGGGGGCTAGAGTCTGGAAAAAGCTACTTCCTCCGTTTTTATTCGTAAACTAGTATTAGTACCCGGCGATGCACGGGCTTTTTAGTTAGCGATAACTAATGTAATTTAGCGTGCTAAATATTAACAAAAAAGAAAAATAATAAGTCATCATTACTTTACCCGTTAGACAACTTAAACCTTGGTTTTCATTGATATATCATCATTATTTTTGATAAACATCAATAATAATATGGTGGCATAGTGGTTGGAGCTTTTTGTTTCATACGTGAGGTTGGGGGTTCGAATCCTCATTAGACAATTTTTTTTAATACGAGAATGATGTTGGATACAATGCTATTAAAAGCGTAATAGTGCCACATGACTTATATTAAACCTTGATTATGCTTTTTAAAATTAGCTATTTAACATGATTTTAAGCTGGTCACGAGGAAGAAAAGAAGAAAAATGATACTCCGTCCGTCCAATATTAGTTGCAACACTTTTCATATATGATTGTCCCATATTAGTCGAAACACTTATTTTAGGCAAGATCCAACAATATTTTATTATTTGGAAAAATTACCTCCAATAATGCATCCATTTGGCGATTCGCAAATAATAATGCAACCTTTTGATTATACCGAAATAATGCAACCTTTATCCCCATTTATTTTAAATAGGACAGATGACCGGTAACCTGAACCATTGGTAATTTTTATATAAAACTTTAAATTCTAACTAAAAATATTAAAAATAAATTTTAAAACAAAAACCTAAACTAAACCCACCCCCATCCCCACCCCCGCCCACCTCCTCCCTCCCCGTGCGCATGCCCTCCTTCCCCTTTTCTCTTCTTCTTCAAAACTCACTCACTCCATTAATGGAACATCCTGTCTTTCTCTCCTCCTTCTTCCAAATGCCTCCTAATGTCCGACTCCTCCAAGATTGTTAATGTGATCTCCCTCTTCCCCAACCCCAGCACTAGCTTTATCCCAAGATCACAAACTCTGACTTCAACTTCTCAACTTAAAAATGGCGGTATTCTCTCAAATCTCTATCATTCTCTCTTCTCTTCTCTGCTATTCTCTCTAATGTCAATTATCACTTACTCGCACTCTCTCTCTCTTTTCTCAGGATTCGTCGGGTATCGCGCCTAATGGATCTGAGGTCATCGATGTCGCCTCCATCATCATCATCTTCAACTTCATCGTCAACTTCTGCGCCTGTGCAAGGAGCGGCAACTCCAACCATGCCGCCACCTTCCTCGTTCGGCAAACCCGTTACGATCGTAAATCAAAGGGACTACGCTTATGCAATTTCTTAATGATACCATTTATGCTGCTTAAGCATTCCGTGCTAATATCATGCCTCTTAAGCACAAGAAAGGGTTGCTTTGTTTTTGGCCGTGTCTGGAAAAGGGAGGTGGTGGCTGGGAAAGGTAAGAGGTTGGTGGCAGTGGCTTTGGGTGGGGTGGGGTGGGGTGGGGGTTAGGGGAGGGTGGGGGAGTTTTTTTATTTTATCTTTTTATTATTAAATATTTTATAAATTAATTTATTAGCCAATTATAAGCCGACACGTCTCCCCTTTCCTTCTATTCTTCAAGTTGGAATCGATTTTATCCGGTTTTGACTTGTTTAAAATAGATGGGGTATAAAGGTTGCATTATTCCAGAACAATCTTTAGGTTGCACTATTATTTGCGAACGGGTAAAGGTTGCGGTATTAGAATCAATTTTTCCTTATTATTTTATCACCCAACTAACATACCCCACTCATTCATTGATTTATGTGAAAAACATTAAAATATTACTCCACTACTCTATTAACTTCCTAAACGTACCAGATCACTTTTTATCCATGATTTACAATAAATTAATATAATCATCATTCGTACTCTGTTAACTCTAAAACTTGTGCACAAAGCTATTACCATGATTAATATAGGATGGAGGTAGTAGAATTTACAAGACTTCATAAAACTTGTAATGCTACAACGATGATGAGCTTTTCACAATTGTGATGTTCGTTTCTCTAAGAAAAAGCAGAATCTTATAAGACTAGAGTTTAAAATAGAGACTATGATTTCAATGATTTCCATATATGCTCGATACAAAGAGCGAGTGTTTCTTATGTAAGTTTAAATATAAGACTAGTTTTTCTTGAAATCATAAATAAAACATATACTGTTTATAAGAAATTATAAGTTAACGTAATAATAAAAAACATATAAAAAAGAAAGGTGCTTAAAAGAAAATAATATTCGTGGTTTTAAATAAGGATAAAGATGTCAAAATACGCAAATTAGATGGTGCGGGGAGGAGGCGTGGCAAGCATGGTACTCCATCCCCACATCATCATGTACGTCAGCGTGCTCGCAGTGTACATATGACTTTCTTTAGTCTACAAAAAAATCCCATTGTACATTAACCCCAAATTCTGTCACATTTAGTTATCTTTCTCTCTCTTCCATAAGTGGACATTTTGAATTCATTTTCCTAAAACTTTTTCCTCAAATGTTCCAATTAACTTTTGCATATATTCTTTTATATAACTTTATTGTTCACTATGATTATTAAACATGCTCATTTATTCATTTCAAATGTTCATTGTATAATAATACTCAATTTTAAAAAAATTGTTCCAATTAACTTTGACACAAAAAACTTAATGGGTGAACATATAGGTTTAGACAATATGCAATATACATGTGTATACAATTAGTGAACATATGAATTATGGTATTTACACATGTTTCGAGTGAACATTGGTAATTGTAAAATAGCTTACATGTAAGTGTACAAAATATCATATTTAGTGTACATATGTCAAATAATTGATACTTGGACATATATATAATGATATTTGCAAGATAGAGAATACAAGGATATTATTATTTGATATATGTACGCTCAAATATGATCTTTAATACACTTACATGTAGCTATTGTACAATTACCAATGTTCACTTGCTTTAGACATGTGTATAATACCATAATTCATATGTTCACTAATTGTATACACATGTATATTGTCGCAAACCTATAATTGATTTTTATTTTTGGGTAATGTGGTGGACCCCTGGCCAGATCCTCAACTGTAGACTTATAATAATTGATTTATACACTTGTATTAAGCTATTGTACAATTCCCGATGTTTACTCGCTTTACACGTGTGTACAATATCATAATTCATATATTCACTAATTGTATACACATGCCATTGAAGTATGGGGAAGTGGAGAGAAAAATGACTGTAAACCCACCCATTTGCATTTAATGGTGAACGGTAACTTGTCAAATCAATTACTTTTTTGAATTTTATTTTTGTACATTGACGGACACTCAATGTACAGCTGAGCAACCAGACCAACTTATAAATCCGTGTTTTGTTCTACTTTTACTGCGTTTTGGACAAAGAGCACCATGCTCGCCGTGTTCCCTTGTGCACTTACTTCTTTGGTCAAAATAAACATACTCCTCCATCCTATATTAATTGAAACACTAACTTTTGCACATAGTTTTAGGAAGTTAATAGAGTAGGGCGTATGTTGTATTAATTTATTGTAAAAGTTGATGGGATAGAAAGTGATATGGTAGTAATATGTGCACATTGACTTAATATTTTAATATTTTCACATAAATCAATATATAGTGGGGTATATTAGTTAAGTGACATTACTTCACGTCCCCAATTTATTTGCTACACTTTTTACTTTTTCACACTTTTCGTAGTTTTGAAAAAACTAATATCTCAAATTATTGGTATAGGAAATTATTAGAAGATTATATACTACCTCCGTCCCATATTAGTTGCAACAATAGCTTATGCAGCATAGTTTTAGGAAATTAATAGAGTAGGTGTATGTTATATTAATTTATTGTAAAAGTTGATGTGATAGAAAGTGATGTGGTACTTTTAGGAAGTTATTGGTAGGGGAGTAATATTTTAATGTTTTTCACATAAATCAATGAATGGGTGGGAGTATATTACTTGGGTGATATATAATAAAATATTGGTGAGTCCATGCCTAAATAGAAGTGTTGCAACTAATATGGGACAACCATATATAGAAAGTGTTGCAACTAATATGGGACGGAGGGAGTATTTGAGATTGGAGAAATATACATTCAGACGAATCAAACAATATCTCATATGAGTATTTTTACTGTTATATATATAAACTTAAAAACCAGTCAAGCAGCAAAATGAATAGTGATCAAAGTCAATATAAGCAAAGTATTTGTAGACAGAGGGAGTATATAATAAAATATTAGAGGGTCATTACCCAAAATAGAATTGTAATTGATGTGGAACAACCATATATGAAAAGTGTTGTACTCACTCCGTTCCCATTTGATATTCTCATTTGGAATCTAGGGGAAAACCAGCAAATCAGGCGAGTAGAATCTTTTTAATTTTATATTGTATAAAGTGTATTTTGATACCTTTTTTGCTTTTGAAAAAGTAAAAGAGAGGAAAAAGAAGAAGTGGTTATTTGGGAAATAAATGATTCTAAAGTGGGTCATGTATAGGGGTGTTAATGAGCTTAGCCTGTTCGCGAGCTGCTCGGTTCGGCTCAAAATTTTCACAAAAAAGAGCCGAGCACAATCATGTTCGACTCGAAGTTCGTGAACAGGCTCGAAATATTTTTTTAATTATATTGTTTAACATAGTGACCTCAAATATTAGTAAAATATTTTTAATAAGTCTAGGAGAAATAAATAAGCTTAGATATAATATATTATATCTTATAAATATACTTTATTTTGTTATAATTTTTGAACCCAGTCGAGTTTTTTGTGTAACTTGGACTTGATAATCTAAACTCGAGAAAGCTCGAGATTCGGCTCGAGTTCGAGCAAAATATAACGAGCCAACAGCTGAGCGACCCCAAGCTCAGGCTCGACTCGGCTCATTAACACCCCTAGTCATGCATATGACAAAAAGTAAAAGTGTAGTAAATATTTGGTTGTTGAAGGGTAAGATGGGAAAATAAATAGGAAATTCAACCTGGTGGCCCCCTAACTTTTTAATTTCTCTCAGTGGTAACTTTTTGTTTGGCATATTATCAGTGGTAGACCTAACTACTATTAAAATTAAAACCATAGCATTAATTAGTGTTTAGCCGTTAAATTGCTGTTAAATTAGCCTTAAACTAGTTGACCCTAGGTTAAATTAAAGCCATACCCTGACCCCACTACGTAATTACTCCTTAAGCAAAAATATTTCTTCTCCCAAAGTTCAAACTCCCTCCACAATCATAAACTGTTCACCTTCCTCTTCTACATTCATCTCTGAACTCTTCCTCCATTAATAACGCAACAAAAATTTTATCTTCCACCCAAAATTATTATTTAAGTGAAAGATTATAATAGTTATAGCGAAAAAAATATGGGATTGGTTTGGTTATGTGAAATTTTGGTGATAACTTGGGTTAATTTTGGGTCGTTTATAACATCTTCATCACCATCAATTTTTTTCATCTTCCAGGTAAGTTTTTTTGTTCTTGATTTCATTTTGGCTGACCTTCAAATACTTATAGACATTATTATGTACTCTGTTTCTGTAATGAACCTCCTTTTAATTTTTTTTAATAATTTTGTTCTTATTTTTATTGAAATTTCTGTTTGACCTTCAGCAGCACCTTCATTTTTCTTCTCATTTCATCCAATTTTCAATTAATGTTGCCTAATTGGTAGGTATCATTACCATCTTCAATAGTACCACCTCTAACGACATCTTCTTCCTCAAATCCACCAAAATACATCACAAGATCTACACTTGTAGTAAAAGCCTTCGGATTTCTACTACTTTCAGATATGCGAACTCTAGCATGCATGTTTGGGGGATCACAATTACAAAACTTTATTTTCACGAATCTGAGTGTTCCATCCATGGTGACAGCAGTGACATGCATGGAATTAGGGTTTATGTTTGAAGATGGAGAAGTCATGGAATTACGGTAGGAAGATAGAATGCAGTGAGGATGGTGAAAGGTTGTATTAATAACAATGGAAGGATGGAAAATAGAATGAGGGTGAAAGCTTGTTTTTATACTAATGGAAGGAGGGAAATAGGTAGTGGGGTCAGGGTAAAGGTTTAATTTAATATAGGATCAACTAGTTTAACGCTAATTTAACAGCAGATTAACGGCTAAATACTAATTAATGCTATGGTTTTAATTTTAATACTAGTTAGAGTCTACCACTGATAATATGCCAAACAAAAGTTATCACTGAGATAGCTTAAAAATTTAGGGGCTACCAAGAGATTTTCCAAATAAATATTCTTAAAATGGAAAAGATTCAAAGTGAGAAAAACTTTTAGAAACATCCCAAAAAGGAAAATGGAAACGTCAAGGAATAAAGTGAGTAATTAATATGGGACGGAGAAAGTATTATAGTATTCTAGTCTTCTTATATTAAGAATTTGTATGACAATGACAAGTGTAAACAAAAGTATCAGTAAAACTATGAAAACATAAGCATAATAAAACTAGAAAGCAAAAAAATGATATCTAAAAAAAAATTGGATTTGGGGAAAATGTAAGGACTAGGGGCCTGATCATTTCAGCTTAATTTCAGTTCAGTTCAGTTCAGTTTAGTTCAGCTCTAATCAATTCAGTTCAGCTCTAATCAGTTCAGTTCAGTTCAACTCCAATCAGTTCAGTTCAGTTCAGTTCAGTTTAGTTCAGTTCAGCTCCATTCTTTTATAACCATTTTGTTAAATATTATTATGTTGGTCTAATTTATTTTACTAATTGCTATTATTATTATTATTGTTATATTATTATTATTATTTTAAATCATTATTATTAAGTATTATTATTATTATCTGTATATTATTTTGTTTATTATAGCTTTATTCATTATTATTACTATTATCATTAGGGAGGAACATAGTTTAGGTTAAAAGCACAAATAAACCTGCGTTTGCTTGTAATCCAATCAAATCACGTCAAAACGGTTTATGATGTAATTTTACATGGTCCGACCCAATAATTTATTACTAAATATTAATATATAATTAAATCTAATTATTAAAATAGTAATATTAATTTAATTCTTAGATATTATTGTTATTATATAATCATCATCAGGTATTAATATATTAATACAAAGACTATAATCCGTGCTATTAATTATCATTATAATTATTAATTATTATTATTAATAATTTATGATTATTAATATTATTTATTTATAATTATCATTTAAAAATATCCAAAATACAATTATTATTATTCATTAATAATTATTCATTATTATTACTTATCATTATAATTATTATTTAATATTCATTATTATTGTTTAAATATTATTTATATATTTATTAAATTCAATTCAATTCAATTCAGTTCAGTTCAGTTCAGTTGAACATCAGTTCAGTTCGAGTTCAATTCAGTTCATTTCAGTTCAGTTCAGTTCAGTTCAGTTCGGCTCGATCAGTTCAGTTCAGATTAATTTGTTTTGATCATCTAAAAAAAAACAGGCCCTAGGGGATTCGAACTCAAGCTTCTCTTCTTCCCCCATTTATATTGGAAATTTTTTTGGCTTCTCTTTGAAATATGACGATCTTAATTACTATGTAATTGGTTATATTCTTTAACAAAATAGGACATTACCAGCAATACACATATAACAAAAATTAATGACGACAATGTCCTATTATGCCGAAGAACATAACCAATTTAAAAAAATGTAATATCCTATTATATCAAAGGACATCTGCCTAGTTAGAGTCTTATGATAGGCATATTTAAAACGACCATCTTATCCTTACCCATTCATATCAATGTATGATGCTGCCACCTACTATTGAACCAAAGCTTTATGCTTGGTGTATGCAACAAATTCTTATCTCTATTCTATAAAATTGTTCGTGAAGAGTGGGGAGACAACCAAAAATTCATATTATTCTTTTTATTTTAATTCCTAATTATATCTCTATTCTATAAGTGAAGAGGTGGGACACCAAAAATCCATATTATTCTTTTTTTAATTCCTAATTATATGGAACCAATCTCTCTCTATAACTAACTTTCTCATTTTGAAAAAATACATATCTTAAACAAATTATCGAATTTCCCTTTCTACTTTTTCATTTTTATATGCTTTTGCATGCTTCATGTGCATTTAATACTAGTAACTTGTATTGAATCTGGGGCCCTATATTACTTGTGAGACCTTGTACAGTTACCACCCTTCATAAGTCCTTACTCGGGTCTGTGGATGAAAACCATCACTTTATGGGAAAGTGAAATATTTTAGAGTTAAAGGTAGGAAGATAGCAAAAATGGATCATTGGTTTTCTTTTGGCAATGGTTGAAGCAATTTTATTCAACTTTAAGATAAATCCCATGCTTATGGTCAATGACAACATATATTAGCCATTGACCAATGCAAGGGTTCATAATACACAAATTACCAGTAATCCAACTTAGACTAGACGAGCATACGTCATCATTAACATAGAAAAACATAAAACGTAGCATAAACAGACTTGGGGCGAGGTATTTAAGCTTGGACCCGAACTTTTCCTTTCTTCAGTCGGACCTCGGGACAGAGCATTGCAGAGATAGATGAAGCAGGCTGCACGGAGGTTGGTCAAAATTCTGACAATCCACAACCTTGGACTGTCATACTACTCTTGGGAGTTCAAGTGATCGCCTTCGAAGAAATCCCATGGTTTGGGAGTATGAGAACCTCCTGGGATCCTAAGATAATGGCAGAATTACTTTCTTCCATGACTCAACAGTAGAGGATCTTGCTTTCCAATTTGCCAATTGGGGGCCACTCCTTCAAGATATAAGTTTTGTAGGGGGTGACTGTTAGTGTCACCATAACACGTGGGATGGAGCACCCTCTTTGCGCTTCTTTTCCATCCCGCACTTCCTTTCCTCCTTCCGTCCATCTTCCACCGCCGGGAGCTTCTTCTAAGCTTACACCCCTCAGAGAGCTACTCTATCTCTGCTCCTCTTTCTAAAACTGCCTCCTCGGAGTATGAAATGGAATGGGGCCAGTTTCTGAGAGCACCTCAAAACAAAGGGGTTTTAAACTACGCTAGATCCTTGACCATCTCTAACTTTTTTCCCAACTTCAGCTTTTGATATCCGTCCAGAAATAATAAACAAAAACCCCACCACACCACCACGCGCTCGCGTCGAGGCTTGTTCCTTTCAAGAGTACATAATAGGCAAAGTTTGAAAAACTGACTCTTAAACAAACAGACAAAAGAAATTACAAATGAACTAGTACAAATCTTGAACAAGCCCTACCAATACGAGGAAAAGCAGAGGTATTACACCACTCCATGAATCAGACAGAGGAATTTTATAAATCAAACTCAAAAGCAACAATAAACCTTAGCTTTAACTTCACCTTTACCATAGTGGATCCTTTAATGTGGATCACACAAGCAATTAGTTAGAGCTAACCACTAAGTTAAGAGTGAACTTGAGTCTATGGCGACTGAACTAACCCAAAATGTGAGGATCTTGAACCCCAACCCCAACTAACCTCAATACCACTGTTTTTGGTCGTGGTCACGCCAGAGGCGGTAAAAATTAGTCCAATAACCTCAAGATCACCGATTTCCTAACGCAAAGCTTTCCTCTGAACAGCTGAAATCCTTTTACTGCTTTTTCCTTTTGATTAGACAAATTAAAAAGTGGAAATCGGACGGAAACTTGGAGAAAGCGCCCCCACGGTTCGCTGCCGCCGGTGCCTAGGGGTAGATCGGTGGCTCGCCGACAGTTTCACGTGGGTGGTGGCCTCACGGCCTGCCGGCAGCCGCGTGCTTGCTGGCCTGTAAGCTTTTAATGGGTGGTTGGGCAGTAGAGAATTTTTAGAGAGAGCTTAGAGGTTGTGCAAGAGGATCATTGGTACTTTGATGTGGATCATAGATACCAAAGAATGAAATAGCACGTAAAAAGAGACAATCCTTAAATATAGTAAGTTTAAAAATGCAGAGCATAAATAGTTTATATTATCCCTTGAACATAATTAAAAAAATGTATCCTTCATATCTTAAAAGGCAATCTGCGTACACTAAAAGGCAACCCAATAATTGGGAAGATTAGGGCTCTTCCCAAAAAAATTCAGGTTATAAGATCCACCGAAGTGGGTAGCCTTAACCGGATGTGTATGGTAGCAGAGAGCCGAGCCATTCCCGTCCCTGTCAGGGGAGATGCCAACCATCTCTCCTTCTTACGAACACAAACTGTTTAGTTGGGCGTCTAGTAGATATAGAGCGCCAGTAGTTGTTGTTCTTGCGATGTGGTACCCTGTATGAGTTGTTGTACTAAATGATGCCACCCGGAAATTAGGGGTGAGATTGTCGATGCGGATCATAAGGAGGAAGAACGTGGAGCTGCTGGCAGTGGTGGGACGGTGAAGAGGGTCACGTTTGAGGCCAAGTTGGAGAAGAAGGAGATTATTAGGAGGAAGTTGTGGGAGTTTCTTGCCGAGGATGATGCAGAAGAGGGCTTGATCTCTCCGGCTCAGATAGGTTTGCGTTCTCGGTGGATGATGCAGTTAGTGTTAGCAATGTAGGGTCTGCTGTCAGTAGGAGGTCGTTGTTGTTGTCGAAATTAAAGCAAGGGTTGAGTAAGGAGTAAGGATGGCCATAGTAAAGGGTTGTATATCATCACAGATATTTGATGGTTTTGCCTTGAAATTTTTCTGAACAAGGTTTGGGAGTTTGATGTTTTTGCTTTATAGCTGGGTTTCCTCCACGAATTCTATGTTCTCATGATTATTCTAAATTAAAATTTGTTACACTTTGTGATGCTCCAAATTAACATGCGAGCTTTCATCTTTGTAAGCTTTACTTTGTCTGCTTCCTGTAGCTTAGTGTTATTGATTTCTTGTATTTGGTAATTTTGCGAGAAGTTTAAAAATTAAAAGTGAGCATCCAAATGACAACCATTGCATTGTCAATGATAGAGTAAAGGGGGCCATAAGGTTACTAGAGCATTTGGAGCTGGATTTCGTATGAAGTTTGTGGTTGAATGCATTTTACTTCTACCTTTGAATTTCTATGGAACAATGAGCTAACCTTTGCTGCTCTAAACATATCCCTCTAGTTATAAAAACAAACTAATTGAGAATCATGCTCGAGATGCTTCTGTCCTGTGGCAATTGTCAGAAATTTCATGCATATTACTTCTGTTTTTATTATGGTAGGATTTGTGAAACGAGACAACTTTCATAGTTTTACTTCTGTGGCTCTATTTCTCAAGACCTTGACTTGGCAGCAACTTGCCTTACCCCTTTCTTTCCTTCTGTTTTTATCCTCTTCTTTTCAATCCTTGAAGCATAGTTCATGTTCCGTGGAGCCTTTCTATTGTATTTGTCAGTTTTTTTTGCTTTCTTCAAGACGATGAGCCTACAGGCTAGAAGAGGGTAAAAAATAACGGGGAAATGAGGGATGATTGGTACCTAACAATTAGATGTTACCGAACATAAACTATGCTTCTCGAATCACATTTTGGGTATACCCTCTTCTTGAGCCTTGAACTTTGTATAGTAATATTGGTTAATATTTCTATTTATTAAAATTTGGGGATTCCCTTATATATTTTTGAGTAAACGTGTATCTTTTCTTCAAATTGACGTTTTTTCGTTATCTTTGGCTTATCAAACGAATTTTAGATTAATTTGGAGTTTTTTTTTCTTGCTTCTCAAATGAATTGAATATTCCATATTTATAGACTAATAATTCCCAATGGAGGCAACTCGATTATAACTTTGGGTAACGCTTTCACAATCTGTACCATAGATCAGTTTAGTTGTTTTACTGTTGAATTACAAGAAGTGTATTCACTTTAGCACTTCATTTAGAAGATTATTACATCTATTGAAGTACCCAAAATGAATCGTTAAATGACTTTAGAGGTTTCTATTGTATCAATCTCCCAAAACAACAACAACAACAACTAAGCCTTCTCCCAAGTGATTTGGGTCGGCTAACATGAATCGTCAACTGGCACGTTGCCAAAGGAGATGACATCGACAAGAGTGATAAAAAAGTTTTAAAAGGGTTTAAGTTTAGAATTTTTAAAGTTTTAACAAGTTTCAAAAGTTGAAGGAGGTTTTCAAAAGGTTTGAAATACCAACACAATTGAGAAAAGAAATAAATGCAGTAATCTTGCCTCCACATGGATACTGCCCCTTCACCCAAAACACATCCGAGCGCACGTACTCCTCGATCCCGAGCCACCTCATATCCTTTCAATTACTTTCATCCAAGTCATCTTAGATTTTACCCCTACCTCTTACTATTTGATTATACCTCCACTCTTCAATTCTTCTCACCGGTGCATCACCTGATCTCCTTTTCACATGACGAACCCATCCGGCCGATTCTCCCTCGTCTTTTCTTGATTAGTGCAACTCCAACTTTTCCCGAATCACTTCATTTCTTAATCGGTCCTTCCTTTTGGCCACATGAACCACAACATACGCATCTCCGCGTGGCATTGTTTCACCGCCCAGCATTCGGTGCCATATAACAGAGCAGGCCTAATTGCCGTACGGTAGAACTTTTCCTTCAATCTTTGGGGAATGCCAGAATCACAAAGGAATCCGGTGGCACTTTTCATCTTTGCCTGTCAACCCGCTGATTAATTCTAGTAAGCCACGTCTCCATCCAGTTCTCCATCCTTTTGGAGAATGGATCCAAGGTAACGGAAGACGTTCG